>JAHIAM010012967.1:0-11731 GCA_021605205.1 Aegilops longissima
GGGGTGGCGTGCAACAAGCATAAGCGCCGCGTCGGTGATAATCGAAGATCTGACGATAAATGCGGATTGAGGCTCTAAACCCGGTCAGCGGGAAGCCATTCAAAAGCCAGGGCCCGTCCAACGGACCGAATACTCGATGCTTGCGGATACATAGCACGACAGCCAACCACACCAACAGGGATTGTTGGGTGTTCAAGCAAGCAAGCAAGCTAAGCGCCGAAAACAACGACAAGGGACTGCATAGCGATGGCAGTAGAGCCCGACGCCCGAACAATAGAGGACAGAAGGGCTTTCCACATAAGTGCGGACGGTGAACATGATATACAACCCACATACCCAAAGGGGAGCGTGCACTAAAGGGCGTATATGCGATGGAGCGTCCGAAGTTCAACCATGGTCCTCCTGCCCGATCACATTTGATCGAAGGACCACCCACTAGCATCCGTCACGGCGGATTGCGCGTGTTCTTGACACAATCATCGGTTTCACCTCACTGGAAGTCCGATGGGCGGTGGCAACCTTGAACCTGCTTTATCGGGATCGGTCAAATGGGCATAGACCCTCAAGTTAAACCCACAAGGCGACCTTTAAAGGCGTCATACCGGTGTGAGGCCAATTGTACAGGCTCGATTACACTCGAAGTGGTCTTGGATCCCGGATAACTTCGAGCGAAAGTTAATCTTCGACATACTCCCGTTCGGAGCTAACCGCCTGCTTGGCGAACCGCATTTCAAAGTTCAATGCGGTGCCCTCCATACCTCAAGCTCAAGATGCCGGCCCTCGAGTAATCACGGTCAATGGAAACACGAACCCTCTCTCGAGCGGAGGGCACTGGCGCCCTCGCGGCGGAGGTGCAAAGCAGCCTCTCACAAATTCCGGTCCGGCCATTAAGCGTCCGCCACCATCAAGCGCGCCGGAGTAACCTACAACAAGACTGCCTGGCATGATCCGAGCACGCGCAAATCAGCCCCAACCCAGCCCTCGGAAACGAAGCCGATTTTCTGGCGTACTTCACTCTGGAGATACCATGGGCCTAAGGGGAGGCCGACCTGGCTGCGCCGAATCGGCTCAACCGCACCGGGGCTCCAATTGTGTCATTCTTTTCTTTCTTCTTTTTCTTACTTTAGGACTCCGTTTTCCGAAGTCCGTCCGGCACTAAATTGCCGAACTCCGATGCAATAGCCAGGGAAGCAAGCTTCGTCGAGTGTCAGGTGGTCTCTACTACGAGCATTATACCTGTTTTACATACCATCCGCAGCTTACCCTGGAGAGGACATGTTAAATAGTCCCATCCCTTGCTTACTCACTTTTGTATCATTTGCTTCGTTGCAGTACCTTTTGAATAAACAATACATAGCTTTTGCCTATTATTGCACTCCTTTATTTATCTATATATATGTTCATTTCATGACATATTTGCACCGTACACTTTAGTCAGCCAATACATCAAGGGCTTAAGTACCCCAAAGTATGGTGTGATAAGTCCGAACACTTTCACAAGTCGGCACCCGAACTTATAGCATTATATGCATCGGCTCGAATCATGTCTTGGGTCAATAGTTGGGTTTGCCCGGCTCCCATGTTTTGGTACCTTCGTTCCGTTATATCGGCTAAGGTAGGCTGGGAGAACCACTCGTTGTGCGGTTGAGCTGGTTGAGCACCTCGGTGGAGAAATCTAAAACGACCCGTCATGATAGAAGCGAGAGCGATCGCTGTTCGAGGAGGTTTTCGGGTCCTAATGTCACGGCCAATATGCGATACTATCCTAAAGAGACTGAAGGTCCCACCAAGGATAGAATGCATATTAAACTCTTGCAAAGGTGGATATCATTACATCAACATTACATAATAGAGAGGATACATACATAAGGCATACAATGCCACACGAATACAACATCATCATACATAGAGCATCCTCGACTATGGATGAAACACAAGAAACTCAACGACATCCACCTTCTAGCCCAGGCTGCCGACCTGGAACCTATCCCTGATCGGAAGAAGAGAAAGCGGAAAAGAACTCAAGACAAGCAAACATAAACCGTGTCGCAGTCATCACATAAACTTTGCGCAACTGTTGTTGTAGTAATCTGTGAAAACCCGCAATCAGCAATCCCATTACCATGGGTATCAATACTAGCAAGCATAATGGAAAGGAAGGGTAAGTGGTGAGGTTGCAGCATTAAAGCATATATGGTGGCTAACATCGCAAATAAGAAGCGAGAGAAGAGGTAAAAGGAGCGATTAAGTGAAGCTAATGATGAAATGATCCTGAACTCCACTACGTCAAACATAACCCAAAACCGTGTTCACTTCCACGGACTCCATGAAAAGAGACCATCCGGCTACACACACAGTTGATCTTTTTTAGTCGGATCTGGTGTCAGAGATTATCTACAGCGGACATTAACAAATTCCCATCTGCCCGCGCGCGGGCATTGTTGGGGAGCGTAGTAATTTCAAAAATTTCTCTCGATCCACACAAGATCATGGTGATGCATATAGCAACGAGATGAGAGTATGTCACGTACCCTAAATGAGACCAGCAGCGAGCGTTGATGCATAGCGTAGAGGAAGTAGTCGTACTTCTTCGATCCAACCGATCCAAGTACCGAGCTGTCTGGCACCTCAAGGAGTTCTGCACTGCGTTCAGCTCGATGGCGTCCCTCGAACTCCGATCCAGCAAAGGTGTTGAGGAGAGTTTCATCAATGCTGACAGCGTGGTGGCGATGATGATATTCCACGGCGCGGGGCTTCGCCTAAGCTCCATAGCGGTATATTCGAGGTGTAGTTTGGTGGAAGGGGCACACTTTTACGGCCTAAAGGCGATCAAGTAGATCAACTTGTGTGTCATGGGGTGCCCCTGCCCGTGTATAAAGGAGCAAGGGAGGAGGAGGCCGGCCTATGTTTAAGGCGCAAGAAGTCCTACTCCGGGTGTAAGTTCCCCTAGGATCCAACTCCTAATCCTTCCATGTAGGGAGGAAGGAGAAGAAGTGGAGGAGTAGGAAGGTGGCGGCCCCTTTTCCCTAGTCAATTCGGACTAGAGGGAGGCGGCAGCCTTTTTCCTCTTCCCACTAAAGCCCATCAAGGCCCATTACTTCTCCCGTGAACATACCGGTACTCAAAAAATACCCGAATCCTCAGACCTTTCCGAACTCAGATATAGATAAGTCAATATATCGATCTTTCGTCTCGACCATTTGAGACTCCTCGTCATGTCCCGATCTCATCAGGGACTCGAACTCCCGGTACATCAATATCATATAAACTCATAATAAGCATCGCCGAAAGCGTTAAGCGAATGCGGACCCTACGGGTTCGAGAACTATGTAGACATGACCGAGACACCTCTACTGGTCAATAACCAATAACGGAACCTGGATGCCCATATTGGTTCCCTACATATTCTGAAGATCTTTATCGGTCGAACCGCGCATAACAACATCGTTATTCCTTTGTCATCGGTATGTTACTTGCCGAGATTCGATCGTTGGTATCAATACCTAGTTCAATCTCGTTACTGGTAAGTCTCTTTCTCGTTAAAGTAATACATCATCTCACAACTAACACATTTAGTTGCAATGCTTACGCAAAGCTTATGTGATGTGCATTACAAGAGAGGCGGAAGATACCTCTCCGACAATCGGATGACAAATCCCCTAATCTCGAAATATACCAACCCAACATGTACCTTGGAGACCTGTAATGTACCTTTATAATCACCCGATTCGTTGTGGCGTTTGGTAGCACCAAAGTGTTCCTCCGGTAAGCAGGAGTTGCATAATCTCATAGTCGGGAACATGTATAAGTCATGAAGAAAAGCACTAACAACAAACTATCGATCAGGTGCTATGCTAATGGAATGGGTCATGTCAATCAGATCATTCAACCAATGATGTGATCCCGTTAATCAAATAACAACTCCTTGTTCATGGTTAGGAAACATAACCATCTTTGATTAACAAGCTAGTCAAATAGAGGCATACTAGTGACACTCTTGTAGGTCTATGTATTCACACATGTATTATGTTTCAGGTTAATACAATTCTAGCATGAATAATAAACATTTATCATGATATAAGGAAATAAATAATAACTTTATTATTATTGCCTCTAGGGCATATTTCCTTCAGTCTCCCACTTGCACTAAGTCAATAATCTAGTTCATCATCGCCATGTGATTTAACATCAATAGTTCACATCTATATGTGATTAACACCCATAGTTCACATCGTCATGTGACCAACACCCAAAGGGTTTACTAAGTCATGTAATCTAGTTCACATCTATATGATTAACACCCAAAGAGTACTAAGGTGTGATCATGTTTTGCTTGTGAGATAATTTTAGTCAGCAGATTGCATCACATTGGGCCGTAAGTATTCTGCAAATTTCTATGTCTACAATGCTCTGCGGAGCTACTCTAGCTAATTGCTCCCACTTTCAATATGTATCTAGATTGAGACTCGAGTCATCTAGATTAGTGTTAAAACTTGCATCGGCGTAACCTTTTACGACGAACCTTTTTCACTTCCATAATCGAGAAACATATCCTTATTCTACTAAGGATAATTTTGACCGACTGTCCATTGATCTACTCTAGATCTCTATTGCACTCCTTGCCAATCTTAGTGGTAGGGTATGCAATAGATAAAAGTACTGACATGACATACTTTATAGAACCTATGGCTGATGCATAGGAATGACTTTCATTCTCTTTCTATCTTACTGCCGTGGTTGGGTTTTGAGTCTTACTCAATCTCACACCTTATAACACAGAGGCAAGAACTCTTTCTTTGACTGTTCCATTTTGAACTACTTCAAAATCTTGTCAAAAGTATGTATTCATTGAAAAAAAACTTATCAAGCGTCTTTGATCTATCTCTATAGATCTTGATGCTCAATATATGCGACTTCACAGGGTCCTTCTTTGAAAAACTCCTTTCAAATACTCCTTTATGCACTGCAGAATAATTCTACATTATTTCTGATCAACAATATGTCATTCACATATACTTATCGAAATCTTGTAGTGCTCCCACTCACTTTCTTGTAAATCAGAGCTTCTCCAAAAGTGCAGTATAAAACCATATCTTTGATCACACTATCAAGCGTTTATTCAACTCGAGAGATGCTTGCGGTCCATAGATGGATCATTTGGAGCTTGCACATTTTATTAGCTCCTTTAGGATTGACAAAACCTTCGGTTGCATCATATACAACTCTTCTTTAATAAATCCATTAAAGAATGTAGTTTTGACATCCATTTGCGGATTTCATAAAATGTGGCAATTGCTAACATGATTGAGACAGACTTATGCATCGCTACAATTGAGAAAATCTCATTGTAGTCAACACCTTGAACTTATCAAAAACCTTTTTGCGACAAGTCGAGCTTTAATAGATAGTAACACTACTATCGATGTCCGTCTTCCTCTTGAAGATCCATTTATTCTCAATGGCTTGCCGATCATCGGGCAAGTCAACCAAAATCCATACTTTGTTCTCATACATGGATCCCATCTCAGATTTCATGGTCTCAAACCATTTGCGAATCTGGGCTCATCATAGCTTCCTCATAGTTAGTAGGTTCATCATGGTCTAGTAACATGACTTTTAGAATAGGATTACCCGTACCACTCAGTGCGGATCTTACTCTGGAAGACCTCGAGGTTTGGTAACAACTTGATCTGAAGTTTCATGATCATCATCATTAACTTCCTCACTAATTGGTGTAGGAATCACTTGGAACTGATTTTTGTGATGAACTACTTTCCAATAAGGGAGAAGGTACAATTACCTCATCAAGTTCTACTTTCCTCCACTCACTTCTTTGAGAGAAACTTCTTCTCTAGAAAAGGATCCATCTTAGTAAAAACTTGCCTTGGATCTGTGATAGAAGGTGTACCCAACATTTTTTTTTTGGGTATTCTGTGAAGCGCATGCTTCTCCGATTTGGGTTCGAGCTTATCGGTGAAAACCTTTTCACATAAGCATCACAACTCAAACTTTAAGAAAGCGACAGCTTAGGTTTTGCTAAACCATAGTTCATACGGTGTCATCTCAGCAGTTTAGATGGTTGCCTATTAAGCGTGAATCTGGCTTGTCTCTAATGCATAACCCCAAAAGCGATAGTGGTAAATCGGTAAGATACATCATAGATCGCACCATATCATAATAAAATCTGATTCTGACGTTCGGACACACCATAGCGTTGTGGTGTTCGGTGGCGTGAGCTGTGAAACTATTCCACATTGTTTTCATTGAAGACCAAACTTCGTAACTTCGAATATTCATCTCCACGATCAGATCGCGAAACTTTATTTTCTTGTTACGATGATTTTCCACTTCACTCTGAAATTCTTTGAACCTTTCAACTTTTAGGACTTATGTTTCATCAAGTAGATATACCCATATCTGCTCAAATCATCTTGTGAAGGTCAGAAAATAGCGATACTTGCCCGAGCATCAACACTCATTGGATCGCATACATCGGTATGTATTATTCCCAATAAGTCGGTAGCTTGTTCCATTGTTCGGAGAGCGGAGTTTTGAGTCATCTTGCCCAAAAGGCACGGTTACGCAAGCATCAAATGATTCATAATCAAGTGATTCCAAAAGTCCATCGACATGGAGTTTTCTTCATAAACTTTACACCAATATGACCTAAGCGGCGTTGCCACAAATAAGTTGCACTATCATTATTAACTTTGCATCTTTTGGTTTCAATATTATGAATATGTGTATCACTATGATCGAGATCAATGAACCATTTTCATTGGGTGTGTAACCATATAAGGTTTTATTCATGTAAGCAGAACAACAATTTATTCTCTTACTTAAATGAATAACGTATTGCAATAAACATGATCAAATCATATTTATGCTCAACACCAAATAACACTTATTTAGGTTCCACACTAATCCGAAAGTATAGGAGTGTGCGATGATGATCATATCAATCTTGGAACTACTTCAACACTCATAAATCACTTCCCCTTCAACTAGTCTCTGTTTATTACGTAACTCCTGTTTGAGTTACTAATCTTAGTAACGAGCAGTATCAAATACTCGAGGCCACTATAAACACTAGTAAAGCACACATCAATAACCTATATATCAAATATAACCTTGTTCACTTTTGCCATCCTTCTTATCACCAAATATTCAGGGTAGTTCGCTTCGGTGACCAGTTCCATTGCAGCAAAAGTACTCGGTCTCAGGCTTAGGTCTAGACTTGGGCTTCTTCACTTTCGAGCAACAACTTGCTTGCGTTCCTTTTGAAGTTCCCCTTCTTCCCTTTGCCATTTCCTTGAGACTAGTGGTCTTGTCAACCATCAACACTTGATGTTTTTTTCTTGATTTCTACCTTAGCGATTTTAGCATCATGAAGAGCTCGAGAATCCTTTTCGTCATCCTTGCATACTATAGTTCATCACAGTTCTACTAACTTAGTGATGGTGACTAGAAATTCTGTCAATCACTATCTTATCTGGAAGATTAACTCCACTTGATTCAAGCGATTGAAGTACTCGGACAATCGAGCACATGCTCACTAGTTGAGCGATTCTCCTCCATCTTTTAGCTATAGAACTTGTTGGAGACTTCATATCTCTCAACTCAGGTATTTGCTTGAAATATTAACTTCAATTCCTGGAACATCTCATATGGTCCATGGCGTTCAAAACGTCTTTGAAGTCCCGATTCTAAGCCGTTAAGCATGGTGCACTAAACTATCAAGTAGTCATCATATTGAGCTGGCCAAGCGTTCATAACGTCATATCTGCTCATATTGAGCTATGTAAGCGTTCATAACGTCGCATCTGCTCCTGCAATAGGTCATCACCTAGCGGTGCATTAAGGACATAATTCTTCTGCGCAGCAATGAGGATAAACCTCAGATCACGGATCAATCCATCATTGCTACTAACATCTTTCAATACAATTTTCTCTAGGAACACATATGAAAACATAGGAAGCAACAACATGAGCTATTGATCTACAACATAATTTGCAAAATACTACCAGGACTAAGTTCATGATAAATTAAAGTTCAATTAATCATATTACTTAAGAACTCCCACTTAGATAAATATCTCTCTAGTCATCTAAGTGATTCGTGATCCAAATCAACTAAACCATGACCGATCATCCGTGAGATGGAGTAGTTTCAATAGTGAACATCAATATGTTGATCATATCTACTATATGATTCACGCTCGACCTTTCGGTCTCCGTGTTCGAGGTCATATCTTATATACATAGCTCGTCAAGTATAACCTGAGTATTCGCGTGCAACTGTTTTACACCGTTGTATTTGAGCGTGAGCCTATCACCCGATCATCCGTGGTGTCTCAGCACGAAGAACTTTACATAGCGGTGCATACTGGGAGAACACTTCTTGATAATTTTAGTGAGAGATCATCTTATAATGCTACCGTCAATCAAAGCAAGATAAGATGCATAAAGGATAAACATCACATGCAATCAATATAAGTGATATGATATGGCCATCATCATCTTGTGCTTGTGATCTCCATCTCGAAGCACCGTCATGATCACCATCGTCACGGTAGCGACACCTTGATCTCCATCGTAGCATCGTTGTCGTCTACGCCAACTATTGCTTCTCGACTATCGCTTCTGCTTAGTGATAAAATAAAGCAATTACATGGCGTTGCATTTCATACAATAAGCGACAACCATATGGCTCCTGCCGATTGCGATAACTTCGGTTACAAAACATGATCATCTCATACAATAAAATATAGCATCACGTCTTGACCATATCACATCACAACATGCCTGCAAAACAAGTTAGGCGTCCTCTACTTTGTTGTTGCAAGTTTTATGGCTGCTACACGGGCTGAGCAAGAACCGTTCTTACCTCGCATCAAAACCACAGCGATACTTACGTCAAATAGACTCGTTTAACCTTCTCAAGGACGGGCGTAGCCGCCTCGATTCAACTAAAGTGAGAGAGCAGACACCCGCCGGTCACCTTTAAACAGCGAGTGCTCGGGCGGTGAAACCAGTCTCGCGTAAGCGTCTGGCGTAATGTCGGTCCGGGCGCTTCATCTCACAATACCGCTGAACAAAAGTATGACATGCTGGTGGCAGTATGACTTATAAATCCACAACTCACTTGTGTTCTACTCGTGCACATGACATCAACGCATAAAACCAGGCTCGGATGCCCTTTGTTGGGGAGCGTAGTAATTTCAAAATTTTCCTCACGATCACGCAAGACCATGGTGATGCATAGCGAGATGAGAGTGTTGTCTCGTACCCTCGTGAGACCGACAGCGGAGGCGTTATTGGCATTAGCGTAGAAGAAGTAGTCGTCTTCTTCGATCACCGATCCAAGTACCGAGCGTCACGGCACCTCGAGTTCTGCACCGTTCAGCTCGATGGCGTCCTCGAACTCCGATCCAGCAAAGTGTTGAGGAGAGTTTAAATCGACCATGACGGCGTGGTGGCGATGATGATGTTCCACCGGCGCGGGCTTCGCCTAAGCTCCGCAGGTATATTACCGAGGTGTAGTTTGGTGGAAGGGGGGCACTGCAGCTGGAGCGATCCGTAGATCAACTTGTGTGTCATGGGTGCCCCCTGCCCCGTATATAAAGGAGCAAGAGGGAGGAGGCGGCCCTAAGAGGCGCCAGGGGTCCTACTCCCAGGGAGTAGTGTTCCCCCTTTCCTAGTCCAACTAGGTCCTTCCAGAGGGAGGAAGGGAGAAGGAAGTGGAGGGAGAAGGAAGGTGGCTGCCTTTCCCTAGTCAATTCGGACTAGGGGAGAGGGGCACAGCTTGGTGCCCCCTCTCTCTTCCACTAAAGCCCATCAAGGCCCATTACTTCTCCGTAACTACCGGTACTCGAAAATTCCGAATTTCACCGGAACCTTTCCGAACTCGAATATAGTGCGTCAATATATCAATCTTCGTCTCGACCATTTGAGACTCCTCGTCATGTCCCGATCTCATCGGGACTCCGAACAACCTTGGTACATCAATATCATATAAACTCATAATAAGCTGTCGCCGAAGCGTTAGCGTGCGGACCCTACGGGTTCGAGAACTATATGAACATGACCTAGAGACACCTCTCTGGTCAATAACCAATAAGCGGGACCTGGATGCCCATATTGGCTCCTACATATTCTCTGAAGATCTTTATCGGTCAGACCGCATAACAACATCGTTGTTCCTTTGTCATCGGTATGTTACTTGCCGAGATTGATCGTGGTATCCAATACCTAGTTCAATCTCGTTCTTTGCAAGTCTCTTTTCTCGTTCCGTAATACATCATCTCAACTAACACATTTAGTTGCAATGCTTACAAGGCTTATGTGATGTGCATTACGAGAAGGCCCAGAGATACCTCTCAGGCAATCGGGTGACAAATCCTAATCTCGAAATATGCCAACCCAACATGTACCTTTGGAGACACCTGTAATGTACCTTTATAATCACCGATTCGTTGTGGCGTTTGGTAGCACCAAAAGTGTTCCTCGGGCAAGCAGGAGTTGCATAATCTCATAGTCATAGGAACATGTATAAGTCATGAAGAAAAGCACTAGCAACAAACTATCGATCAGGTGCTATGCTAATGGAATGGGTCATGTCAATCAGATCATTCAACCAATGATGTGATCCCGTTAATCAAATAACAACTCCTTGTTCATGGTTAGGAAACATAACCATCTTTGATTAACGAGCTAGTCAAATAGAGGCATACTAGTGACATCTCTGTAGGTTTATGTATTCACACATGTATTATGTTTCAGGTTAATACAATTCTAGCATGAATAATAAACATTTATCATGATATAAGGAAATAAATAATAACTTTATTATTGCCTCTAGGGCATATTTCCTTCAGGCATGGCTTTGATTTATACCTGGGGGTGTCCCAACAGCCATGATGGCTCTAAATGATCAGCGAAGGATATACACAATGGACCCGATTCCAGTCCTGTCGATCTGGCGGTAACACCTCATATCACTTTATGACCTCACATACGCAGTATTCCACAGATTTTGCCTTACCATGGCCGGGACCGTTTTGCGTCTTTTGGCTCCGTATGTGATAGTGTCGCTAGCATCCATATGACAAAGAACCGGGCCGACATGGCTAGTCGTGAACCCAAACGGCACTAACCCATGGGGACAGGCATACATGAATCACCGAGCATGCGGTCATCAACGTTGAATTGGGCTGTAGCACTAGGCTAACGGACTCCGGTATCCCGGGCTGTAGCAGGCTAGGCGGACTCGAATATCACCCGTGACATTTCCCGAAGCGACATAAGGCAGTGAAACAACCGGCCAGTCAAGTGTCCAAGCACTAGTCTGGGCTAGCGGGACTCCGTGAACCGGGCTGGCGGACTACTATCGCTCGGAAGCCGAGACTACATTTCCCCATGAGAGGCTGCCAAGGATAAACAACTAGATTCCGGATCCCACATACCAAGCATTTCAAACATACACACAATATGCTCAATATGTTAAATACAACATGCATCACAACATAACTCTCGACTCAAATATTTACTCATTAGGCTCAGGGAGATATTACAAACATGGGTCTCATGACCCAACACCGAAACATAAAGTCAAAGCACAAGCGGAAGCTAAACATTCTCGGACATCTATAAAATGAAAAAGGTGGAAGCGACTATCTACGAATCCCGGGGCACAAGATCGTGTAGGTAACAAAAGGTAAGCCCGTGGAAT
>JAHIAM010012969.1:0-22601 GCA_021605205.1 Aegilops longissima
TGTGAGCGTTTGGGGCAAAATGATCTCTTTTCTTGCCTTTCGGCTTAGAACCGGGCTTCAAAGGCGTTTTGAGCGTCATGGAGCATATGAGATGTTCCAAGGTTGAAGTTAATATTTCAAGCAAATGCCGGATTGAGATATGAAGTCTCCAATAAGTTCTATAGCTCAAGATGGAGAGAATAGTTACTCGGTGAGCACATACTCAAAATGTCGGGTATAATAATCCTTAATTCAGCTGGGAGTTAATCTTCCGGATGATAGTGTCATTGAAATTCTCCAATCACACCAAGCTACAAGAGCTTCGTGATGAACTATAATATGCAAGGGATGACTAAGACAATTCTGAGCTCTTACAATGCTAAAAGCAGCGAGGTAGAAATCAAGAAAAGAGCATCAAGTGTTGATGGTCAACAAGACCACTAGTTTCAAGAAAAAGGGCAAAGGAAGAAGAAGGAAACTTCAAAAGAACAGCAAGAAAGTTCTGATCAAGAGAAAAACCCAAGTCTGGACCTAAGCCGACAGTGTTTTTCTTCAAGCGGTGGACCTTTGGCGGAACTGCCCCAAGTATTTGGCGGATAAGAAGGATGGCAAGGTGAACAAAGGTATATTGATATACATGTTATTGATGTGTACCTTACTAGAGCTGTAGTGCTTTTGGGTATTTGATCTTGGTTATTGCTAATATTTGCAACTTCGAAGCAGGGACTCTGGAATAAGGCGAGCCGGCAAAGGGCGAGGTGACGATCTGCGTGGAAATGGTTCCAAAGTCAATGTGATCCGGTCACGCTACCTCTACATCTACCTTGGGATTAGTTTTAGACCTAAATAATTGTTATTTGGTGCAGCGTTGAGCATGAACATTATTCTGGATCTTGTTTGATCGAGGCGGTTATTCATTAAATCAGAGAATAATGGTTGTTCTATTTATATGAGTAATATCTTTTATGGTCATGCACCCTTGAAGAATGGTCTATTCTTGTTGAATCTCGCGGTAGTGATACACATATTCATAATGTGAAGCCAAAGATCAGAGTTGATAATGATAGTGCAACTTATTTGTGGCTCGTTTGAGTCATATCGATTGTAAAGCATGAAGAAACTCCATCGGATGGACTTTTGGAATCACTTGATTATGAATCACTTGGTACTTGCGAACCGTGCCTCATGGGCAAGATGACTAAAACACCGTTCTCGGTTGTATGGAAAACAAGACTTATTGGAAATCATACATACAGATGATGTGGCGATGAATGTTGAAGCTTCGTGGCGATATCGTTATTTTCTCACCTTCACGGATGATTTAAGCGAATCGGGTATATCTACTTGATGAAGCATAAATCTGAAACATTTGAAAAGTTCAAAGAATTTCGAGTGAAGTTGAAAATCATCGTAACAAGAAAATAAAGTTTCTGATCTGATCGTGGAGGAGAATATTTGAGTTCTGAGTTTGGTCTACATTTGAAGCAATGCGGAATAGTTTATAACTCACACCGGGAACACCACGCGTAATGGTGTGTCGAAGCGTCGTGTCGTACTTTACTAGATATGGTGCGATCTATGATGTCTTTTCCGATTTACGCTATCGTTTTGGGGTTATGCTTTAGAGGCGGCCGCATTCCGTTAAATAGGACACCGTCAAAATCCGTTGAGCGGCGCCTTATGAACTTGGTTTAGCAAGAAACCAAAGTTGTCGTTCTGAAAGTTTGGGGTTCGATGCTTATGTGAAAAACTTCCTTTGATAAGCTTGAACCCAAATCGGAAAAATGTGTCTTCATAGGATACCCAAAGGAGACAATTGGGTTACCTTCTATCACAGAATCCGAAGGCAAGACATTCGTTGCTAAGAATGGATCCTTTCTAGAAGGAGTTTCTCTCGAAAGAAGTGAGTGGGAGGAAAGTGAAACTTGATGAGGTAAAGTACCAACTCCCTTATTGGAAAGTAGTTCATCCGAAATCAGTTTCGTAACAACTACACCATTAGCGAGGAAGATAATGATAATGATCATGAAACTTCAGATCAAGTTGTCCTTGAACTGTAGATCAACAGAATAAAATCCGCACCGGTGAGTGCGGTAATCCTATTAAAATCATGCTACTAGATCATGGTGAACCTCGAACTATGAAGAAGCGATGGTGAGCCGATTCCACTAAATGGCTTGAAGCCATGAAATCTGAGATGGGATCCATGTATGAGAACAAAGTATGGACTTTGGTAGACTTGCCGATGATCGGCAAGCTATTGAGAATAAATGGATCTTTAAGAAGAAGGCGGCGCCGATGGTAATATAGCTCTACAAAGCTGACTTGTTGCAAAAGGTTTTCGACAAGTTCAAGGGGTTGACTACGATGAGACTTTCTCACCCGTGCGATGCTTAAGTCTGTCCGAATCATGTTAGCAATTGCCGCATTTATGATTATGAAATTTGGCAAATGGATGTAAAACTGCATTCTTGAATGGATTTCTAGAAGAAAGTTGTATATGATGCAACCAGAAGGTTTTGTTGATCCAAGGGTGCTAACAAAGTGTCAAGCTCAACGATCAATTTATGGTGCAGTGCAAGCCTCTCGGAGTTGGAATAAGCGCTTTGATAGTGTGATCAAAGCATATGGTTTTCTCTGAGACTTTTGGGAGCTTTGTATTTACAAGAAAGTGAGTGGGAGCTCTGTAGCATTTCGATATTATATGTGGGCGACATATTGTTGATTGGAAATGATATAAATTTCTGGATAACATAAAGGATACTTGAATAAAGTTTTTCAATGAAAGACCTCGGTGAAGCTGCTTACATATTGGGCATCAAGATCTATAGAGATAGATCAAGGCGCTAAATTGGACTTTCACAAGCACATACCTTGATAAAGTTTTGAAGAAGTTCAAAATGGATCAGGCAAAGAAAGGTTTTTACTATTACAAGGTGTAAGATTGAGTCGGACTCAATGCCCGACCACAAGAAGATAGAGAAAATGAAAAATGTTCCTATGCTTCAGCCATAGGCTCTATCATGTATGCAATGCTGTGTACGGACACTGGCGTATGCTTAGGCTGTAAGCTTGGCAGGAAGGTACCAAAGTAATCGAGTGGATCCTTTGGACAGCGGTCAAGAACATCTGAAATACACGAAAAGGACTAAGGATATGTTTCTCGTATATGGAGGTGACAAAGAGCTAGTCGTAAATGGTTACGTCGATGCAAGCTTTGACACGATCCGGACGATTCTAAATGCATAACCGGATACATATTTTATTAAGCGGTGGAGCTGTCGGTTGGTGCAGTTCTAAACAAAGCGTCGTGGCGGGATCTACATGTGAAGCGGAGTACATAGCTGCTTGAAGCAGCAAATGAAGAGTCGGATGAAAGAGTTCATTTCGATCTAGGTGTCATACCTAGTGCATCGGGACCAATGAAGATCTTACGTGACAATCTTGGTGCAATTGCCTTGGCAAAGGAATCCAGATTTCACAAGAGGACCAAGCATATCAAGAGGCGCTTCAATTCCATTCGGGACCAAGTCCAAGTGGGAGACATAGAGATTTGCAAAATACATACGGATCTGAATGTTGCAGGACCCGTTGACTAAGCCTCTTCCACGAGCAAAACATGATCAGCACCAAGACTCCATGGGTGTTAGAATCATTACTTTGTAATCTAGATTATTGACTCTAGTGCAAGTGGGAGGCTGAAGGAAATATGCCTAGAGGCAATAATAAAGTTATTATTTATTTCCTTATATCATGATAAATGTTTATTATTCATGCTAGAATTGTAAACGGAAAATAATACATGTGTGAATACATAGACAAGCGATAGTCACTAGTATGCCTCTACGACTAGCTCATTAATCAAGATGGTTATGTTTCCTAACCATAGAATGTGTTTCATTTGATTAATGGGATCACATCATTAGGAGAATGATGTGTTGACATAATTGTTACAGCACTTGATCGTTTAGTATGTTGCTTATGCTTTCTTCATGACTTATACAAAGTTCCTGCAACTATGAGATTATGCAACTCCGTTTGGAGGAACACTTTGTGCTACCAAGCGTCTGCTCTGGGTGATTATAAAGGTACTCTGGGTGTCTCCAAAATATGTTGGTTGGCATGAATCGAGATTAGGTTTTGTCCTCCGATTGTGGAGAGGTATCTGGCCTTCTTAATACACATCACATAAGCCTTGCAAGCATTGCAACTAATGAGTTAGTTGTGAGATGATGTATTGAACGGTAAAAGACTTACGGTGCGATTGAACTAGGTATTGGATACCCGATCGAATCTCGGGTAAGTAACTACCGATGACAAAGGAACAACTTATTTGTTATCGGTTTGACCGATAAAGATCTTTAGAATATGTAAACCAATATGGGCATCCAGGTTCGCTATTGGTTATTGACGAGAATGGTTCTAGGTCATGTCTACATAGTTCTCAACCCAGGTCCTTCCAACGTTTGATGGATTCATTATGAGTTTATAAGTATTGATGTCGAAGGTTGTTGGTCCGGATGTGATCCACATGGGATCTCGAAATGGGAACATAAAATTGATATATTGGAAGCCTACATTTGGACATGAATTTCAGTGAAATCGAATTTGGAATCAGGGAGGTTGGAACCCCGGGAACTTATGGGCCATAGTGGGCCTTGGTGGAAAGGGAAAGGGCCAGCCCTGGTGGGGCCTCCCCTTCCCCTAGTCCCTAGGACTAGGAAAGTGGGCCCCCCTCTCTTTCCCCTCGGTGAATCCTATTCAACTAGGATTGGAGGGAATCCTACTCGGAGGGTAGGACTCCTGGCCCCTCTTGGCCAGCCGCCCCCTCCCCTTGGTCCTTTATATCGGGGGCGGGGCACCCCATGAACCAAGTTGATCTCGGATGTTCCTTGCGTGTGGGTGCCCCTTCCCCATATTCCACTTGGTCATATCGTCGCGGGCTTAGGCGAAGCCTCTTTGGGAGAAGTCATATCGTCCGGGCTTAAGGAAGCCCTCGTCGTGGAGCATCATCATCGTCCCCGCCCGTCGTCTGTGGAACTCATCCCGACACTTTCTGGATGGTCAGGGGATCGTCATCGAGCTGAGCGTGTCGAGAACTTCGGAGGTGCCGTCGTTCGGTGCTTGGATGGTCGGATCGTGAAGGCGTCCGACTACATCAACAGCGTTGTTTACGCTTCCGCTTTCGGTCCAGTGCGTGGGGGACCTCTTCCCTCTTGTTGCTATGCCATCACCATGGTCTTGCGTATGCGTGGAAAATTTTTGAAATTACTCGTTCCCCAGCATGGTATCGAGCCTGGTTTTATGCATTGATGTCATATGCGAGTAGAACACAAGTGAGTTGTGGGCGATATAAGTCATCTTGCTTACCAGCATGTCATACTTTGGTTCAGCGGTATTGTGAGATGAAGCGGCCGGACCGACATTCGCTTACGCTTACGCGAGACTGGTTTCACCGCTCGAGCACTAGTTGCTTAAAGGTGACGGCGGGTGTCTTTCTCTCTCACTTTAGTTGAACCAGGTGTGCTTCGCCCGGTCCTTCGAAGGTTAAAACAGCACCAACTTGACAAACTATCGTTGTGGTTTTGATCCGTAGGTAGAAGCAGTTCTTGCTCAGCCGTAGCAGCCACGTAAAACTTGCAACAACAAAGTAGAGGCGTCTAACTTGTTTTGCAGGGCATGTTGTGATGTGATGTGGTCAAGGCGTGATGCTATATTTTATTGTATGAGATGATCATGTTTTGTAACGAGTTATCGAATGGCGAGGAGCCATATGGTTGTCGCTTTATTGTATGAAATGCAAAAGCCATGTAATTGCTTTACTTTATCACTAAGCGGTAGCTATAGTCGTTAGAAGCAATAGTTGGCGAGGCGACAACGATGCTATGATGGAGATCAAGGTGTCGCGCGGTGGCGATGGTGATCATGGATTAGCGGAGATGGAATCACAAGCACAAGATGATGATGACCATATCATATCACTTATATTGATTGCATGTGATGTTTATCCTTTATGCATCTTATCTTGCTTTGATTGCGGTAGCATTATAAGATGATCTCTCACTAAAATTATCAAGAAGTGTTCTCCACGGTATGCACCGTTGCTAAAGTTAAGTAGTACCCGGACACCGCGTGATGATGAGATGTGATAAGTTCTCGTCCATCTACACGGGTGCAAGCCAGTTTTGCACCGAATACTCGAGTTAAACTTGGAGCCTAGCATATGCGAGATATGGCCTCGAACACGGAGACCGAAGGTCGGCGTGAATCATATAGTAGATATGATCAACATAGTGATGTTCACCATTGAAACTACTCAATCTCACGTGATGATCGGACATGGTTTAGTTGATTTGGATCACGTAATCACTTAGATGACTAGAGAGATGTACGTCTAAGTGGGAGTTTTTAATATGATTAATTGAACTTAAATTTATCATGAACTTAGTACTGATAGTATTTTGCTTGTCTATGTTTCTTTGTAGATAGATGGCTCGTGCTGTTGTTCGTTGAATTTTAATCGTTCCTTGAAAAGCAAAGTTCAAGATGATGGTAGCAATTACGGAATGGGTCCGTAACGAGGATTATCCTCATTGCTGCAGAAAATTATCAAGCACCCTGGGTGCCGAACTCTTTGAAAACGAAATTGTGAGCGTTTGGCGAGCAAAGCTGATGACTACTCTATAGTTGTGTGCCATGCTTTCGCTTAGCGGGACTTCAGGGCGTTTTGAGCGTCATGGAGCATATGAGATGTTCAAGAGTTGAAGTATAGGAGAAAGGCCAGCCCTAGGTGGCCGCGCCTCCCCTTCCCTAGTCCTAGGACTAGGAAAGGTGGGCGGCCCCCTCTCTTTCCCCCCCGGTGAATCCTATTCCAACTAGGTTGGAGGGAATCCTCTCCGGAGGAGTAGGACTCCCTGAGCGCCTCCTCTTGGCGGCCCCCCCTTGGCTCCTTTATTGCAGGCGGGGGGCACCCCTGACACAAAGTTGATCTCGGTGTTCCTTAGCTGTGGTGCCCCTTCCACCATATTCCCTTCGGTCATATCGTCGGGGCCTTAAGGGGCCCTGCCGGGAAGTCATTCGTCGCGGGCTTAAAGGAAACCTGCGTCGTGGAGCATCATCGCCGTCCCCCCGTGTCTTGTGGAATCCCCGACACTTTCTTTGGATCAGTGGGGATCGTCATGGTGAGCGTGTCGGAATTAGGTCGTTTCCGGTTTGGATGGGGATCGGAAAAGCGACTACATCACAGCGTTGTTATAGCGCTTCCTTTCGGTCTAAGTGCTTTGGATACTCTTCCCCTCGTTGCTATGCCATCACCATGGTCTTGCGTGTATGGGAAATTTTTGAAATTACTCGTTCCCCAACACCCTCCACCCCCTCATATGGGACCCGGGGGGCGTCAAGGGGGTGGAGTGCCCCAAGGCAAGTGGGCGCCCCCCTCCCAGGGTTCCCAACCCTAAGCGAGGCCAGGCGCACCAGCCCACCGAGGCTGGTTCCCCTCCACTTCAGCCCATGGGGCCCTCCGGATAAGTGGCCCCACCGGTGGACCCCAGGACCCTTCAGTGGTCGGTACAATATCAGTGACCCCGAAACTCTCGATGGCGAAACTGCACTTCCTATATAATTCTTTACCTCCGGACCATTCCAGAACTCCCGTGACGTCCAGGGATCTCATCAGGGACTCTGAACAACTTCGGTTTGCTGCATACTCATATCTCTACAACCCTCAGCGTCACTGAACCTTAAGTGTGTAGACCCTACGGGTTCGGGAGACATGTAGACATGACCGAGGCAGCTCTCGGTCAATAACCAACAGCGGGATCTGGATACCCATGTTGGCTCCACATGCTCCTCGATGATCTCCTCGGATGAACCACGATGTCGAGATTCAAGCAACCTGTATACAATTGCCTTTGTCAATCAGTGCGTTACTTGCCGAGATTCGATCGTCGGTATCCCAATACCTCGTTCAATCTCGTTACCGCCAAGTCACTATACTCGTACCATAATGCATCGTGACCAAACACTTGGTCACTTTGAGCTCATTATGATGATGCATTACGAGTGGGCCCAAGATACCTCTCCGTCATGCGGAGTGACAAATCGATCTCGTCCGTGTCAACCCAGACACTTTCGGAGATACCTGTAGTGCACCTTTATAGTCACCCGATTCGTTGTGGCGTTTGGTACACCAAAAGCACTCCTACGGTATCCGGGAGTTACGATCTCATGGTCTAAGGAAAGGATACTTGACATTGGAAAAGCTCTAGCAAGCGAACTACGATCTTGTGCTATGCTTAGGATTGGGTCGTGTCCATCACATCATTCTCCTAATGATGTGATCCGTTAATAATGACATCCAATGTCCATAGTCAGAAACCATGACTATCTATTGATCAACGAGCTAGTGCAACTAAAGGCTCACTAGGGACATGTTGTAGTCTATGTATTCACAAGTGTATTCGATTTCGGATAATACAATTATAGCATGAATAAAAGACAATTATCATGAACAAGGAAATAATAATAATCCTTTTATTATTGCCTCTAGGGCATATTTCCATGATCTCCCACTTGCACTAGAGTCAATAATCTAGTTACATTGTGATGAATCGAACACCCATAGAGTTCGGTGTTGATCATGTTTTGCTTCGGAAGAGGTTTAGTCAGCGGATCTGCGACATTTAGATCCGTATGCACTTTACCACAAATTTCTATGTCTCCATCTTGAACATTTTCACGAATGGAGTTGAGCGGCAGCTTGATGTGCCTGGTCTTCTTGTGAAACCAGGCTCCTTGGCAAGTGCAATAGCTCCGGTGTTGTCCGAGGAAGAGTTTGATCGGCCCGAGCGCATTGGGTATGACTCCTAGGTCGGTGATGAACTCCTTCACCCAAATTGATTCATGCGCTGCCTCAAGGCTACCATGTACTCCGCTTCACATGTAGATCCATACGGCCGCTTGCGGCTGCACCAGCTTCTTGCTCCACCATTCAACATATACACGTTATCCGGTTTGTGACTTAGAGTCATCAGATCGTGTCGAAGCTAAGCGTCGGCGTAACCCTTCTGACGAGCTCTTCGTCACCTCTATAAGCGAAACATGTCCTTAGTCCTTTTCGGTGCCAGGATATTCTTGACCGCTGTCCGGTGTTCCTTGCGGGATTACTTTGGTATCTTCCTACCAAACTTACGGCAAGGTTTACATCAGATGCAGTACATAGCATGGCATACATAATAGACCCTATGGCTGATGCATAGGGATGACACTCATCTCTTCTATATCTTACATGGTGGTTGGACATTGAGCCGAGCTCAATTTCACACCTTATGTCTGAGCAAGAACCCTTTCTTGGACTGATCCATTTGAACTTCTTCAATATCTTATCAAGGTATGTGCTTTGTGAAAGACCTATGAGGCGTCTCGATCTATCTCTATAGATCTTGATGCCTAATATATAGCAACTTCTCAAGGTCATTCATTGAAAACTCTTATTCAAGTAGGCCTTAATGTTGTCCAAAAGTTCTATATCATTTCCCATCAAAAGTATGTCATCTACATATAATATGAGAACAGCTAGGATCTCCTCTCACTTTCTTGTAAGCGAGCTTCTCCATAAGCGCGCATAAACTAACCAAACGCTTTGATCATCTCATCAAGCGAATGTTTCTAACTCGAGATGCTTGCACCAGCCCATAAATGGATCGTTTGGAGCTTGCATTGTATTAGCATTCTTAGGGTCGACAAAACCTTGGCTGCATCATATCAGTTCTTCCTTAAGATAGCCATTAAGGAATGCCGTTTGGCGTCCATTTGCCATATCTCATAATCATAGTATCACGGCAATTGCTAACATGATTGAGACGGACTTCAACTTCGCTACGGGAGAAAGTCTCATCGTAGTCAACCCCTTGAACTTGCCGATAACCCTTAGCGACAATTCGAGCTTTATAGATGGTAACATTACCATCCGCGTCCGTCTTCTTCTTAAAGATCCATTTGTTTTCTATTGCTGCGATCGATCATCGGGCAAATCATCAAAGTCCATACTTTGTTTTCATACATGGATCCTATCTCGGATTGCATGGCTTCAAGCCATTTGTTGGAATCTGGGCCCGCCATCGCCTCTTCATAGTTCGAAGGTTCACCGTTGTCTAACAACATGATTTCGGAGACAGGGTTGCCATACCACTCTGGTGTGGAGCGTGTCCTTGTGGACCTCTGATTCGGTAGCAACTTGATCCAAGTACCTTGATCATCATCATTAATTTCCTCTCCGATCGGTGTAGGAACCACGGGAACATTTTCTGAGCTGCACTACTTTCGGTTCAAGAGGTAGTACTTCATCGAGTTCTACTTTCCTCCCACTTACTCCTTTCGAGAGAAACTCTTTTCCAGAAAGGATCCGTTCTTGGCAACAAATATCTTGCCTTGGATCTAAGGTAGAAGTATACCCAATGGTTTCCTTGGGGTATCCTATGAAGCGCATTTTCGACTTGGGTTCGAGCTTTTCGGGTTGAAGTTTCTTGACATAAGCATCACATCCCCAAACTTTTAGAAACAACAGCAGGTTTCTTCCCAAACCATAATGCATACGGTGTCGTCTCGTGGATTTAGGCGGTGCCCTATTTAAAGTGAATGTAGCTGTCTCTAAGCGTATCCCAAAATGATAGTGGTAAATCGGTAAGAGACATCATAGATCGTACCATATCCAATAGAGTGTGATTACGATGTTCGGACACACCGTTATCTTTGAGGTGTTCGGTAGGCGTGAGTTGTGAAACGATTCCACATTTCCTTAAGTGTGTACCAAATTCGTGACTTAAATATTCTCCTCCACGATCGATCATAAGAACTTTATTTTTTGGTCACGTTGATTCTCTACCTCATTCTGAAATTCCTTGAACTTTTCAAGGTCTCGGACTTGTGTTTCATCAAGTAGACATACCCATATCTACTCAAGTCATCGGTGAGAGTGAGAACATACGATATCCTCCATGAGCCTCGATGCTCATTGGACCGCTTACACATCGGTATGTATGATTTCCAATAAGTTGGTTGCTCGCTCCATTGTTCGGAGAAGCGGAGTCTTGGTCATTTGCTCATAAGGCATGGTTGCATGTGTCAAATGATTCATAATCGAGAGACTCTAAAGTCCATCGACATGGAGCTTCTTCATAAGCGACACCAATGTGACCAAGGCGGCGATGCCACAAGTATGTGGGACTATCGTTATCAACTTTACATCTTTTGGTATTCACACTATGAATATGTGTAACATCACGTTAAAGAGATTCATTAAGAATAAACCATTAACCATCCAGACATGAACATAAAACATATCTCTCATATAAATAGAACAACCATTATTCTGTTTAAATGAGTAGCCATCTAGCATTAGCGAGATCACGATACAATGTTCATGCTCAAACTTAGCACTAAATAACAATTATTGAGGTTTAAAACTAATCTAAGTAGGTAAATGTAGAGGTAGCGTGCCGTGGCGATCACATCGACCTTGGAACCATTCCCGCCAGCGCCGTCACCTCGTCCTTTGCCGGTCTACATTTATTCCGCAGCTCTGGCTTTGTGAGTTACAAATATGAACAGCACGATATCAAATACCGGAAATACTACGATGCTTGGTAAGGTACACATCAATTACATGTATATCAAATATACCTTTAGTTATTTAAGCGCGAGACTCCCCAAGCATTCATAATGTCTTGGTTCTACAGGATGGGGTGCTTCACCTAGCGGTGCTTCTAGGACATATTGTTTCTTATGCTGCTATGAGGATGATCCTCGGGTTCGGACCCAGTCCGAATAGGGGGTTTGCTGCCATCATCTTTCAGCTTGGTTTTCTCTGAGAGCAGCGTTGAAGTTCATGTTGACATGGCGTTGGCCATTTGATCTACAAGACATTTTTGCAAAGATTTTAGACTAATGTTCATGATAATTAAGTTCATCTAATCAAATTATTTAATGAACTCCCACTCTAATTTGACATCCCTCTAGTCATCTAAGTGTTACATGATCCGAGTCGACTAGGCCGTGTCCGATCATCACGTGAGACGGACTAGTCATCCTCGATGAACATCTCCATGTTGATCGTATCTTCCATACGACTCATGTTTGACCTTTCGGTCTCTTGTGTTCCGAGGCCATGTCTGTACATGCTAGGCTCGTCAAGTTAACCTAAGTGTTTTGCAAACTGTCTTACACCCGTTGTATGTGAGCGTAGGAATCTATCACACCGATCATCACGTGGTGCTTGAAGCAACGAACTTTAGCAGCGGCGCACAGTTAGGAGAACACTTTCTTGAAATTATTATAAGGGATCATCTTATTTACTACCGTCATTCTAAGTAAACAAGATGCATAAACATAATAAACATCACATGCAATTATATAGTCTTGACATGATATGGCCAATATCATATAGCTCCTTTGATCTCCATCTTGGGGCTCCATGATCATCTTGTCACGGCATGACACCATGATCTCCATCATCATGATCTCCATCATCGTGTCTCCATGAAGTTGCTCGCCAACTATTACTTCTACTACTATAGCTAACGGTTTAGCAATAAAGCAAAGTAATTACATGGCGTTGAATCAATGACACGCAGGTCATACAATAATTAAGACAACTCCTATGGCTCCTGCGGTTGTCATACTCATCAACATGCAAGTCGTGATTCCTATTACAAGAACATGATCTCATACATCACAATATATCATTCATCATTCATCACAACTTTTGGCCATATCACATCACGAGGCAATTGCTGCAAAAACAAGTTAGGCGTCCTCTAATTGTTGTTGCATCTTTTACGATGGCTGCAATAGGGTTCTAGCAAGAACATTTTCTTACCTCTGAAAAAGCCACAGCGTGATTTGTCAACTTCTATTTACCCTTCATAAGGACCCTTTTCATCGAATCCGCTCCAAGTAAAGTGGGAGAGCGGACACCCGCTAGCCACCTTATGCAACTAGTGCATGTCGATCGGTGGAACTGTCTCACATAAGCGTGCGTGTAAGGTCGGTTCGGGCCGCTTCATCCCACAATACCGCTGAAGCAAAATAAGACTAGTAGTAGCAAGAAAGTTGACAACATCTCACGCCCACAACAGATTGTGTTCTACTCATGCAATAGAGAACTACGCATAGACCTAGCTCATGATGCCCTTTGTTGGGGAGCGTTGCAGAAAATAAAAATTTCCTGCGGTTTCACCAAGATCCATCTATGAGTTCATCTAGCAACGAGTGATAAGAGTGCATCTACATACCTTTGTAGATCATGGCAAGGCGTTCAAGAAAGCGAGGGTTGAAGGAGTCGTACTCGTCGTGATCCAAATCACCGATGACCAAGTGCGAGCAGGACAGCACCTCCGCATTCAACACCTGCGTCTGCGGAGGCGGATGGCGTCTCCGCACCTTGATCCAGCAAGTAGGAGGAGAGGTTGAAGAAGATCCAGCAACCACGAGCGTGGTGGTGGATGCAGACGAGGATTCGGCGAGCTTGGCCGAGCCTGCGAGGAGAGGTGTAGCGAGGAGGAGAGGGGCGCCGGTGTTGGGTGCGGCTGCCCTCCCCCCCCTCTTTATATAGGGACCCCAAGGGGCGGCAGCCTAGGATCTCCTAGGGGCGGCCAGGGGGAGACTGCCCCCAAGGCAAGTGGAGCGCCCCACCTAGGGTTCCCAACCCTAAGCGTGAGAGGGCCCAGGCGCACCATCCCACCAGGCTGGTTCCCCTCCACTTCAGCCCATGGGGCCCTCTGGGATAGGTGGCCCCACCGGTGGACCCAGGACCCTTCCGGTGGTCCCGGTACAATATCAGTGACCCAGAAACTCTCCGATGGCAAAGCTGCACTTCCTATATATAATTCTTTACCTCCGGACCATTCCGGAACTCCTCATGACGTCAGGGATCTCATCCGGGACTCGAACAACTCTCGGTTTGCTGCATACTCATATCTCTACAACCTAAGCGTCCAGAACCTTAAGTGTGTAGACCCTCGGGTTCGGGAGACATGTAGACATGACCGAGGCGGCTCTCCGGTCAATAACCAACAGCGGGATCTGGATACCCATGTTGGCTCCACATGCTCCTCGATGATCTCATCGGATGAACCACGATGTCGAGGAT
Source organism: Aegilops longissima (assembly GCA_021605205.1). Lineage (NCBI taxonomy): Eukaryota > Viridiplantae > Streptophyta > Magnoliopsida > Poales > Poaceae > Aegilops > Aegilops longissima. Next base: position 14,126 of record JAHIAM010012969.1, read on the forward strand.
TCAAGCAACCCGTATACAATTCCTTTGTCAATCGATGCGTTACTTGCGAGATTCGATCGTCGGTATCCCAATACCTCGTTCAATCTCGTTACGGCAAGTCACTATACTCAAATGCCGTAATGCATGATCCGTGACCAAACACTTGGTCACTTTGAGCTCATTATGATGATGCATTACCGAGTGGGCCCGAGATACCTCTCCATCATACGGATGACAAATCCAGTCTCGATCCGTGTCAACCGCATGACACTTTCGGAGATACATAGTGCACCTTTATAGTCACCAGTTACATTGTGACGTTTGGTACACCCAAAGCACTCCTCGGTATCCGGGAGTTACGATCTCATGGTCTAAGGAAAGGATACTTGACATTGGAAAAGCTCTAGCAAGCGAACTACGATCTTGTGCTATGCTTAGGATTGGGTCTTGTCCATCACATCATTCTCCTAATGATGTGATCCCGTTATCAATGACATCCAATGTCCATAGTCGGAAACCATGACTATCTATTGATCAACGAGCTAGTCAACTAAAGGGCTCACTAGGGACATGTTGTAGTCTATGTATTTACGTGTATTACGATTTCCGGATAATACAATTATAGCATGAATAAAGACAATTATCATGAACAAGGAAATATAATAATAATCCTTTTATTATTGCCTCTAGGGCATATTTCCAACAAGTTTGCGGCGGCGCAATGCACCGCCTCTAGCAGGTATCGCGTGCGAGGAGAACACCGTGCGGCGGACTGCTCGATCACACGATCGGCGATGAGTGGAGGTAGCAATTCACAACACATGCAAACCCTAGTCGCGCCGCAGGCGATCAACCTTACAGTGTGCGCACCTCCACTTTATATAGGCGTCCGTCGCGAGCTCAACACTTGGGCCTGCCGGACCCTAAATCAAATCTACTCGGTCCGTTCCTAGTCAATTCGGATCACATCCGACCGGTGTCCTCTGAACCGACCTCGTGGTTCCTTCCCTTAAGCGCGACCCCTTAGAGTTCAAGCGGCTTGGTCACGATTCGGATCACCTCCTACACCTTGCAGTTGGTAGCGGCCTCTAGCAAGCGTGCCGACCACCAAGCATACTATGAAGCTGGTTAGCGAACACGCACACGTGTCACATTCATTCCCTTTAACGATATATGTTGCGGGATCAAAGGCGACTGTCATCCTTGTGCTAGCCGACCTCTTTCGTTCGGTGATACCGACCACAAACTAAATTATCTCATAATCCTTTTCGCATGGCCATGCTTATCGGTCGGATCACATGAGGGCCCAGTATATCTCTGATCGGAGGAGCAAATCCCATCTTGCTCGACCATGTCTCATGACATGGGACTGGACAAACCAGAAACCTACCTTTGTAACTACCCGATCCGGAGTAGCGTTTGAGTGCCCAAAGCAAATGCATCACCATCCAGTACATGCTCACTCGGTCTTAGGACATAGAATGTATGTTGTACTAGAGACTCACAGATGACAATCGCTGCGTCTCATAGTTGGGTCTGTCCACTCGGACCGTATCTCGACTTCGGATCGACTCGTCGAATCCGACCAGACCTTTCAAGTCCATATTATCCGGTTAGCATCAATGCTCCATGGCTAGTGAGACCAAGCCATCGACCGTGTCATATGCTAGTCTAGTCGTTGCGCGTCACACAACCCTTCGATTAGGGACCTTTTAGGACAGTCATCATACAATGCATAGTTCCACAAACAAGTCACGTGCTTGCGATACACATCATTGATAATGTCCAAGGACTATCTTTATTCATAAACACATAGGAAATATCATCATACATGATTGCCTCTGGGCATATCTCCAACAGTCTCCCACTTGCACTAGAGTCAATCAAATGACATCGAATGCCCATAGCTCTAACGTGCCCCTCATGCTTGGGTTGTGGGCGGCTTAGTCAGCGGATCTGCAACATTTGCATCCTTGAATCTTGCATAACTCTACATCACCATTCTTCGATCTTTCGTATCGGTGATATTTCCGGTCTATGATCGACCTTGTGGTGATTCCTCGGCTCCTTGGCGTGCGATGGCACCAGAATTATCACAATAAAGGTCAACGGTTTCACGAGCTGGGAAAATACCAAGATCATCCGAAAATGCGGATCAAACACCTTCCTTTGCACTTCACAAGCCGCAATGTATTAAACGTGGTAGAATCGCCCGTATCCTGCTTGGAACTCATCGATTCTTGCTCCTCCATTCGGGCGTACCGAATCCGGACTGTGATCGACAATCATCTCTGTCGGTTTGGAAACTAGCATCGGCGTAACCCCTTACGGCTCTTCCTCACCTCCATAAACTAGGAACATCTCTTTAGTCCTTTTGGTACTTCAAAATAGTCTTTACGCTGCCGTGACTCTCACAGGTTGGCCTGGTATCTACTTGTTAGGCTTATTGCAAAAGCAACATCAGGCCTTGTACATATCATGGCATACATGATGGATCCGATTGCGAGGCATCGGAATCCTACTCATCTGCTTCGCTCATCGGATGTCGAAGGACTCGAGTCTCGCTTAGCCTTATACCATGTGAGTGGCAAGAACCCTTTCTTCGCCTCACTCATGTTGAACCCTTCAACACTTTATCTATTCGTGCTCGGCTTAAGCGAGCAGCCTCCTCGATCTATCTCTATAGATCTTAATGCCTAAAATATAGACTGCCTCACCAAGGTCCTTCATGAAAACTTGCCATTCAATGATCCCTTGACCGAGTTTAACATGAAACATCGTTTCCGATCGGTGTATTGTCCACATACAAGATCAAAAACACTATCGAGCTCCCCTTAACTTCTTGTATAAACAAGAGTCCTCTTAGCTTTTGATGAAACGAGACCGGTGGCGACCTCATCAAAGCGAATGTTCCAACTCCGAGATGCTTGCTTCAACCCATAAATGGATCTCTTGAGCTTGCATACCTTACTAGTGCTAGTCGGATCGACAAAACCCTCGGGCTGTATCATATACCGTCCTCGGTTAAATTTCCGTGAAGGAAAGCTTTTGACATCCATCGCCATATCTAATAATCGAAATATGCAGCTATAGCTAATATGATCCTCACCGATTTCACATCGCTACCGGGAGTAAGTCTCGTCGTAGTCAATTCCTTGAACTTGTCCATAACCTTTAGCGACAAGCCGAGCTTTGTGGATCTGAACATTTCCATCCACGGTTTTCTTCTTAAAGACCCATTTGCAACCAATGGCGATTCGCCCGGTGGCGGATCAACCAAGTCCAGACTTGATTCTCATCCATGGACTTTTTCGGATCTCATGGCCTCCAGCCATGCCTCGGAATCTGGGCTCACCATCGCTTCCGCATATGTGGCGGCTCGGCTTTCTAGCAACAATACATCACGCACTCTGCCAATCTTTCCGACCTCCGTGGTTCGTGCGCTTCCACTCGGGTTCCTGGTGACTCGGTATGATCTCATCAAGCCAAGCCGTCCCAGTGGTCCTCGAATTTCTTGAGTCAAACCGTCCTCCAGGCCTCCCGATAGAAACTCTTTCTCAAGGAAAACCCGTTCGAGCAACAAACACTTTGTTCTCTTCCGGTTGTAGAAGCTATATCCCAAGGTTTCCCTCGGATATCCACGAATATGCATTTATCCGACTTGGGTGTAAGCTTGCGACATGCTTGACAAATGCTTCACAACCCCAAATCTTTAGAAAAGACAAGCGGGACTCTTCGGTCCACATCTCATGTGGTGTCTTGTCTATGGTTTTGATGGTACCCTATTAAGTGTAAGCTGCGGTTTCTAGGCGTATCCCCAAAATGACAAGGGTAAATCCGATTTGCTCATCATAGACGGACCATGTCCAACAAGGTCCTATTCCTCCGTTCGACCGCCGTTTCTCTGGCGTGCCGGAGGTGTGAGCTGAGTACTATACCTCGACTTTTAGATGATCATCAACTCTGGCTCATGTACTCACCTCCACGATCAGATCCGGAAGCTTTATAGTCTTGCCGGCTGATTCTCAACCTCGTTCGAAACTCTTTGAACTTTTCAAAGTCTCCGACTTGTGCCTCATCAAATAGATATATCCATATCTACTCAAGTCGTCGGTAAAAGTCACAATCTTGATAGCCACCTCTGGCGGTTGTGCTCATTGGACCACACATCACTGTTATAAGTTCCAACAGCTGGACGCCCTCTGCAACTCTTTGCGAAAGGAGACTTAGTCATCTTGCGAGCAAGCATGATTCACATGTCTCGAGCGACCCGAAGTGGGACGAAGTTAGGAGCCCATCATCATGGAGCTTCTTCATGCGTTCGGACTAATGTGTCCAAGCGGCAATGCGAAGTATGTCGGTTTATCTCATTAGGCTTATGCCTCTTGACATTCACGTTATAGACGGTTCTGTTCTAGATTCAATATAAATAGCCCATCAACAATGGGTGCATAGCCGTGGAACATACCATTCAAAAATATCGAACAACCATTGTCCTTTAAATTGAATTCATAACCTTGACTCATCAAACATGAGGCAGAAATAATGTTCGACTAAGTGCAGGAATGTAATAACAATTATTCAATTCCATTATGAATCGGAAGGAAGATGGAGCTGCATCGTGCCGACCTCCAACGCAGCAACTCTTGCTTTGTTGCCGACCACGATGTCAATCTCCTTGTGCCACATGCCTAGTTCTTACCAGCCCATCGAGTTGCAAATATGAACAACCGATCCGGTATCAAATACCCAAGAGCTACTAGGTATGTCGGCAAGGTAAATGTCTATAACATATGCAACAAGTGTACCTTTGCTGAAGAAGCATTTCCGGCCTTCTTGCCATGCTCGCAACCATTGCTACCGTTCCTCTTCCGGTGACCGGTCTCCTTGCGGTGAAAGCAAGCGGTCTTGAGTCCGGTCCAGACTTTGGCGCGGCGGAGAGGTTACCTCTCCGTGCCCTTTGCCTTAGCCTTTTCTTGGACCAACTCTTCTTGAACTTAGCGATTTCGCACCATCAACACTTGATCGTGCCTTTCTTAATATCTGCTCTGCCACTTTGAGCATCCCATGCAATTCAGTGAGCTTCTTATCCATGCCATGCATATGATAGTTCGAGATGAGCGTCCCATAGCTGGGGAAGAACGAACAACATCGTGGCAGCTCATCCAAGGCGGAAGCCCAAACGATCCAAAGCTTGCACATATCGATCATCTTGATCACATGTGGGCTCGATGGATCACCTTCCTTCAACACAATCCATCAAGGATCGCGACGTTGAACCTTCGGTCCTAGCACGTATAAACATGCTCTTGAGACTCTCGATCATATCGTAAGCCTCAACATTTTGAAATCTTGTTGCAAATCGGGCTCCATACAAGCCAGCATCAGACGGTGATCTCCGTTGATTCATCAACGAGTTTAAGTAGGCATTCTTAGCGTGACTAGCATTATCGGCGGTTCCTCGGAAGTGGATCCTCTAGAACATGTTCCTTTTATCGGTTGAGACAATTCTCAGATTTCTATACCGGTGGTAAAGTTTGTTCCATTCAGTTTATCCTTTTCCGAATTGATTTCAATGCAAAGTTGGGTTGAGCGGTGGTGCCATTGATCTACAACGAAAATATGCAATCACTAAGCAATGTGTTTATGTAGAGTAATTCTAGCCTAAGCGAAATACTCCACTGAATCCATCCCTCCATAAACTCTCGGTGATTCGGGATCCGACTAGCGCTGCGACTAGTGAGCTTTAGCATCACTGCTGCCAACATACCTATCCGTAAAACTCCTTGCTAATCGTTCTCTTCCGACTCATCGATCGGGAAGGTATCTCATGGCTCCCAACCTTCTTTGCCACAAGGCCCAAAACCGTTTGATAGCCTTGTCAAGTTAACTTTGATGCGTGCATGTCCGTGTCACCACGAACCCAGTTCAAGGACACCAGCGCACCCCAATTTTATGAGCCCACTACTAGGCGTGCTTGGCGTGCGAAGGTGCAACATCGGGGATGGCAATTAAGCGATATTCATGAGGATCTTTCTACCATTCTAACATGCATAGAAACAAAAAGCATAACAATCACAAATAACACATATTGTGAAATAGTATGGCTCCTTGGGCGTTCTTCGAGTCGGCTCCGACTCCGATGACCATCTCGAACTCCATCTTGTTTGTCACGCCGGGGCGAAGCCGCCAACCTGATCTCTATTATCCAACTACTACAACTAGTAATGAATTTACATAGAGTCACAATCGACCGCGGTTATACAATATAATGACAACACTTTGGCTCCTGCCGGTGACAAACATGACACGGCCACGTATAAATTACACACATGCATCACATACACCAGAGCCATACTATTCAATCAAACCTGCAAAACAAAGTTATGCATAGAATGCATTCTACGGTTTGTGTGTCGAATGCAATACATGGCGCCTACGCAAGGCGGTCCGACCACATCGAACTCCGATCACGCCAATTCTACGTCGACCGATCTTATCGATCGCCGCGAATCCGATTGGTTCGTTTCCTTTATTAACCCGATGGCGGATGACCGACCGGTAGGTAGATCGTGTCACGACCTCATCGATCCCGATTGACGGAAACGCCTCGATCCCCATTGCGGTTGATCACATCAACGGTGCCATAGCCGATCTTTCGGACAACAGATCTCATCGCCGCCTCCACATATCTAATATGCATACGATCTGAATCCAAATCCTATAGCGAGGCTCGATACCCTTTGTTGGGTTCTCCGGTGGGCGTCGGGCAAATTAAAATTTTCCTCGCAGAACATCCGGGAACATGCTACGGGAGATGGATCACGATTCGTTACCACTAAACCGATGCCGTGCAGTGGAAGAAGAGTTGGGGGGCGTCGCGTGGATCGTCTCCTCCTCGTCCGATCTCTCGAACAACGGTCGTCCGATCCCGTTGAGTTGCGGGGCGGTGCAGTGCACCGCCTCTAAGGTATCCGCCGTGCGGGAGGAACACGTCGGCGGACTGCAGTGGAGGGTATCCAACAATCAAAACCTATTTGCAGCGCGGCGATCAACCTTAGAGTGTTCCGCACCTCCACTTTATATAGGCGTCCGTCCGAGCTCAACACTTGGGCCTGCACGGACCCTAAAGCAAATCTACTCGGTCCGTTCCTAGTCGATTCGGATCACATCCGACCGTGTCTCTGAACCGACCTCGTGGGTTCCTTCCCTTAAGCGCGACCCCTTAGGTTCAAGTCGGCTTGGTCACGATTCGGATCACCTCCTACCTGCGGTTGGTAGCAGCCTCTAGCAAGGCGTGCGACCACCAAGCAGAACTATGAAGCTGGTTGGCGAACACGCCTGGCGTGTCACACTTCGTTCCCTTTGCCGCCACGATATATGTTGTCGGGCTCAAAGCGAAGCTCATCCTTGTGCTAGCCCGACCTCTTTCTCGTTCGTGATCCGACCACAATCGGATTATCTCATAATCCTTGTCGCATAGCCATGCTTATCCTAGTCGGATCACACGAGGGCCAGTATATCTCTCGATCGGAGGAAAATCCCATCTTGCTCGACCATGTCTGCAGCATGGGGCATGGACAAACCGAAACCTACCTTTGTAACTACCCGAGTCACGGAGTAGCGTTTGGTATTAAAGCAAATCTGTCACCATCCAGTACATGCTTCAGCTCAGGTCTTAGGACATAGAGCATATGTTGTACTAGAGACACCACAGATGACATATCGCTGCGTCTCATAGTTGGGTCTGTCCAGACTCGGACCTTATCTCGACTTCGGATCCGACTAGTCGAATCCGACCAGACCTTTCAAGTCCATATTATCCGGTTAGCATTCAATGCTCCATGGCTAGTGAGACCAAGCCATCGACCGTGTCATATGCTAGTCTAGTCGGTTCTTGGCGTCCACACAGCCCTTTCGACTAGGGACCTTTTAGGACAGTCATCATACAATGCATAGTCCCACAAACAAGTCACGTGCTTGCGATACACATCATTGATAATGTCCAGGACTATCTTTATTCATAAATACATAGGAAATGGCATCATACATGATTGCCTCTAGGGCATATCTCCAACAGTCTCCCACTTGCACTAGAGTCAATCAAATGAGACATCGAATGCCCATAGCTCTAACGTGCCCCTCATGCTTGTGTTGTGAGAGCGGCTTAGTCAGCGGATCTGCAACATTTGCATCCGTGTGAATCTTGCATAACTCTACATCACCATTCTTTATGATCTTTCGTGTCGGGTGATATTCCGGTCTATGTAGCGACCTTGTGGTGATTCCTCGGCTCCTTGGCTGTGCGATGGCACGAATTATCACAATAAAGGTCCAACGGTTTCAGAGGCTGGGAAAATACCAAGATCATCCAAAATGGGATCCAAACACCTTCCTTTGCGGCTTCACAACGCTGTATTCAACTTCGTGGTAGAATCGCCGTATCCTGCTTGGAACTCATCCGATTCTGCTCCTCCATTCGGGCTACGAATCCGGA
>JAHIAM010012970.1:0-10638 GCA_021605205.1 Aegilops longissima
CTCCTTCATCCTTGCTGGATCAAGGCGGAGGAGGCATGTAAATCCCGTCGTGTGTTGAACACAGTGCTGTCCTTTCAGCACTTTGGTCATCGGTGATCGGAATCACGTTGAGCGTCTTCATCATCACCACTCTCGAGCAGCTTCGTTTTCGATCTACAAGTGGTATGTGATGCAAACTCTCTCTCGTAACTTCGTTGCTTAGATGAACTCATAGATAGATCTTGGTGAAACCGTAGGGAAATTTTAATTTTCTGCAGCGTTCCCTAACAGTGGCATCATGAGCTAGGTCTGTCGTAGTTCTCTTTGCAGTAGAACACAATTTTGTTGTGGGCGTGGATCTTGTCAACTCACTTGCCGTTACTAGTGTTTCTTGCTTCCATGATATTGTGGGATGAAGCCCGGACCAACCTTACGTGCTCTTCGTGAGACCGGTTCCACCGACTAACATGCACTAGTTGCATAAGGTGGCTGGCGGTGTCATCTCTCTACTTTAGTTGGAGGCGGATTAGATGAACAGGGTCCTTATGAAGGGTAAATAGAAGTTGACAAGATCACGTTGTGGTTGATAAATGAGTAAGAAAGCGTTCTTGCTAGAACCCAATTGCAGCCACGTAAAGATGCAACAACAATTGGGGCGTCTAACTTGTTTTGCAGCAATTGTCATGTGACGTGATATGGCCAAGTTGTGATGAATGATGATATATTGTGATGTATGAGATCATGTTCTTGTAATAGGAATCACGACTTGCATGTCGATGAGTATGACAACGGCAGGAGAACCATAGGTTGTCTTTATTTTGTATGACCTGCGTGTCATTGAAATGCATATGTAACTCACTTTACTTTATTGCTAAGCGCGTTAGCCATAAAGTAGAAGTAGTCATTGGCGTGACAACTCATGAAGACGATGATGGAATCATGATGATGGAGATCATGGTGTCATGCGGTGACAGGATGATCATGGAGCGAAGATGAAGATCAAGGAGCTATGATATTGGCATATCATGTCACTACTTTATAATTGCATGTGATGTTTATTATGATTATACATCTTGTTTACTTGAAACGGCGGTAGTAAATAAGATGATCCTTAGAACAATTTCAAAAGTGTTCTCCCTAACGTGCACCGTTGCTACACGGTTAAGTAAACTTCTAACCGTGTTGTCGGGTGTGATGGATTCTTACGTTCACATGCGGGTGTAAGAAAGATTTACACGCAGAAACACTTAGGTTAACGGCGAGCCTAGCATATACAGACATGGCCCGGACACGGAGACGAAAAGGTCGAACCGATCGTATGGAAGATCGATCAACATGAGAATGTTCACGGCGCAGACTAGTCCGTCTCACGTGTTGATCGGACCGGCCTAGTCGACTGGATCGTGTAACATTAGATGACTAGAGGATGTCTAATCTAAGTGGGAGTTCATTAATAATTTGATTAGATGAACTTTATTATCATGAACAATAGTCTAAAATCTTTTACATGATATGTCTTGTAGATCAAATGGCAGCTCATGTCCTTGAACTTCAGCGCGTTCCTAGAAAACCAAGCTGAAAGATGATGGCGCAACTTCTACGTTGGGTCCGGAACTGAGATCATCCTCATAGCTGCTAGAAACAATATGTCCTAGAAGGACCGCTAGGTGGCGCTCCGTCGAAGAACCAAGACATTATGAATGCTTGGCAGTCTCGTCTGATGATTACTCCCTCGTTCAGTGCGGCATGCTTTACACTTAGAACCGGGGCTCCAAAAGCGTTTTGAGCATCACGGAGCATATGAGATGTTGAAGAGCTGAAACTGGTTTTCAAGCTCACGCCGGGTCGAGAGATATGACATCTCCGACAAGTTCTATAGTTGTAAGATGGAGAAAACAGTTCTGTCGGTGAGCACATTCGAAGATATGCAGGTTGCACAACCGTATATGAGCTGAATATTAACCTCCCGATAGGCGGTCATTGTGAGAATCCTCGATCGCTCCCACCAAGCTACAAGAGCTTTGTGATGAACTACAACATGCAGGGGATGGTAAGACCATTCTGAAGTGTTCTCTATCTGAAGTCAGCGAGGTTGAAATCAGAAAAGAACATCAAGTGTTGATGGTCAATAAGACCACTAAGTTCAAGAAGGGCAAGGGTAAGAAGAACTTCAAGAAGGGCGACAAAGGAGTTGCGGCGCTGATAAGCAAGTTGCGGGAAGAAGTCAAAAATGGACCCAAACCCGGTAAAGGTGCTTTTATTGCGGGAGGGGGAGTCCTTTGGAGCGGAACCCCCAAATGTAGCGGATAAGAGGCGGCAACACCAAAGGAGCTGCGGAATAAGCGGAGGCTGGCGAAGGGCGAGGAGGTGTGATGCTGGCGTCGGGAATGGTTCAGAGTCGATGTGATCGCCGTCGACACGCTACCTCTTCATTTACCCAGGATTAGTTATGAACCTTAATAATTGTTATTTGGTGCCAAGTTTGAGCATGAATATTGTATCTGGATCTCGTTTAATGCGAGATGGCTACTCATTTAAATCCGAGAATAATGGTTGTTCTATTTATATGAGAGATATGTTTTATGGTCATGCTCCGATGGTCAATGGTTTATTCTTAATGAATCTCGGTAATGTTACACATGTTCATAGTGTGAATACCAAAGATGTAAAGTTGATACGATAGTCCCACATACTTGTGTACTGCCGCCTTGGTCACATTGGTGTCAAGCGCATGAAGAGCTCCATCTGATGGACTTTTGGAGTCTCTTGATTATGAATCATTTGACACGAACCATGCCTCATGGGCAAGATGACCAACTCCATTCTCGGAACAATGGGCGAGCAACCAACTTGTTGGAAATCATACATACCGATGTGTGTGGTCAATGAGCGTTGAGGCTCATGGAGGATATCGTTATGTTCTCACTCTCACGGATGACTTGAGTAGATATGGGTGTGTCTACTTGATGAAACACAAATCGAGACCTTTGAAAAGTTCAAGAATTTCAGAATGAAGTAGAGAATCAACGTGACGAAAGATAAAATTCTTCGATCGGATCGTGGAGGAGAATATTTAAGTCACAATTTGGTACACTTAAGAAAATGTGGAATCGTTTCACAACTAGCATACTGGAACACCTCAGCGTAGCGGTGTGTCGAGCGTCGTGTCGCACTCTATTGGATATGGTGCGATCTATGATGTCTCCGATTTACGCTATCATTTTGGGATCGCTCTAGAGACAGCTACATTCACTTTAAATAGGGCACCGTCTAAATCCGTTGAGCGACACCGTATGAATTATGGTTTGGGAAGAAACCTAAGCTGTCGTTTCTAAAAGTTTGGGGATCGCGATGCTTATGTCAAGAAACTTCCTTTGGCTTCGAACCCAATCGGAAAAATCGTCTTCATAGGATACCCTAAGGAAACCTTTGGGTATACCTTCTATGAATCCGAAGGCAAGATCTTTGTTGCGAGGCGGAACCTTTACGAAAAAGAGTTTCTCTCGAAAGGTAAGTGGGAGGAAAGTAGAACTGATGAAGTACTACCTCTTGAGCAGGATAGTGATGCGCTCAGGAAAATGTTCTGTGATGCCCCTGTGAAGAAATTCATGATGATGATCAAGGTACTTGGATCAAGTTACTCTTGAACTTGTGGGTCCACTAGGACCGTTCCGCACCAGTGAATGCGGCAACCTGTCACGGAAATCATGTTGTTGAACAACGGTGAACCTTGAACTATGAAGAAGCGATGGCGGGCCCAGATTCCAACTAATGGCTAGAAGCCATGAAGTCAAGATAGAATCCATGTATGAAAACAAAGTGTGGACTTTGGTGACTTGCCCGATGATCGGCGGCGATAGAAAACAAATGGATCTTTAAGAAGAAGGCGGGGCGGATGGTAATGTCACCATCTATAAAGCTCGACTTGTCGCTAAGGGTTATCGGCAAGTTCAAGTTGACTACGATGAGACTTTCTCTCCGTGAAGCTTAAGTCCGTCCGAATCATGTTACAATGCCGCATACTATGATTATGAGATATGGCAGATGGGCGTCAAAACAGCGTTCTATGGCTATCTTAAGGAAGACTGTATATGATACAGCGGAAGGTTTATCGATCCTAAGAATCTTGACAAAGTATGCAAGCTCAGGCGATCCATTTATGGGTGCAAGCATCTCGAGTTGGAACATTACGCTTTGATGAGATGATCAAGCGTTTGGGTTTATCTGAGACTTATGGAAACTGCGTTTACAAGAAAGTGAGTGGGAGCTCATGGCATTTCTCATATTATATGTAGATGACATACTTCGATGGAAATGATATAGAATTCTTGGACAACATTAAGGCCTACTTGAATAAGTGTTTTCAATGAAGGACCTTGGAAGCTGCTTATATATTAGGCATCAAGATCTATAGAGATAGATCGAGCCTCATAGGTCTTTCACAAAGCACATACCTTGATAAGATTTTGAAGAAGTTCAAAATGGATCAGTCAAAAGGGTTCTTGCTGTATTGCAAGGTGTGAGATTGAGCTCAGCTCAATGCCGACCAGCAAAAGATAAAGAAGAGATGAGTGTCATCCCTATGCCTCAGCCATAGGATCTATTATGTATGCCATGCTGTGTGCGGACCTGATGTAAACCTTGCCGTAAGTTTGGTAGGAAGGTACCAAAGTAATCGACAAGGAACCTTTGGACAATGGTCGAAATATCTGAAGTACACGAAAAGGACAAAGGACATGTTTCGTCTATGGAGGTGACGAAGGCTCGTCGTAACGGAGTTACGTCGGCTAGCTTCGACACGAGTCTGGATGACTCTAAGTCACAAACCGGATCGTGTATATGTTGAATGGTGGAGCGATGTAAGCTGGTGGTGCGGCTGGCAAGGCGTCGTGGCGGGATCTACATGTGAAGCGGAGTACATGGCAGCCTGGGAGGCAGCGCATGAAGCAATTTGGGTGAAGGAGTTCATCACCGACCTATGAGTCATACCCAATCACGTCGGGCGATCAAACTCTTCGTGACAACTTGGAGCTATTACTTGCCAAGGGCCAGGTTTCACGAAGACGATCACATCAGCGTCGCTTCAACTCCATCCGTGAAAATGTTCAGGATGGAGACATAAAGATTTAAAGTGCATACGGATCTGAATGTCATGAGATCCGTTGACTAACCTCTTCATGGGCAAAACATGATCAACACCAGAACTCTATGGGTGTTAGATTCATCACAATGTAAACTAGATTATTGACTCTAGTGCAAGTGAGACTGTTGGAAATATGCCCTAGAGGCAATAATAAAAGCATTATTATCATATTTCCTTGTTCATGATAATTGTCTTTTATTCATGCTATAATATTATCCGGAAATCGTAATACGTGTGAATACATAGACTACAATCGTCCTAGTAAGCCTCTAGTTGACTAGCTCGTTGGTCAACAGATAGTCATAGTTTCGACTATGGACATCGAATGTCATTGACAGCGGGATCACGTCATTAGGAGAATGGCGTGATGGATAAGACAATCCGAGCATAGCACAAGATCGTGTAGTTCGTTTTGCTAGAGCTTTTCCAATGTCAAGTATCTCTTCCTTAGACCATGAGATCGTGCAATTCCGGATACCGTAAGTGCTTTGGGTGTATCAAGCGTCCTGGCGTGGCGGGTGACTATAAAGGTGCACTACGGTATCTCGAAAGTGACCATTGGGTTGACGGATCGAGACTGGGATTTGTCACTCCGTATTACGGAGAGGTATCCACTGGGCCCTCGGTAATGCATCATCATAATGAGCTCAAAGTGATCAAGTGTGCAGTCACGGGATCATGCATGCAGTGACGAGTAAAGTGACTTGCGATACTTGAGACTAAGCGGTATTGGGATCAAGCGATCGAGTCTCGGCGCAATACCACGTCGACAAAGAATAGAATCTGGGGTTGCTTGAACCCTTGACATGGTTCATCCGATGACAACATCGAGGAGCATGTAGGGCCAACATGGGTATCCAGATCCGCTGTTGGTTATTGACTTGAGGTAGTCGGTCATATGCGCATGTCTCCGAACCCGTAGGGTCTACATAAGGTTGGTGGCCTAGGGTTAATAGGAAGACAAGTATGTGATTACGAATGTTGTTGGTCCGGATGAGATCCCGGACGTCACGAGGAGTTCGAATGGTCGGAGGTAAAGATTATATATGGAAAGTGGTTAAGCGGACTCGGAAAGTTTGAGGTATCGGTAATGTCTGGGGCCACCGAGAGGATTCAGGAGGTCCACGGAGGAGCCACCACTCGGGGGCCATGGGCTAAGTGGGAGAGAGCCAGCCCCTGGTGGGCTGGGCGCGCCTCCACCTGAGCCCATCGGCTAGGGTTTGGGGAAGGGAAACCCTAAGGGAAGCGGCGCCCCTTGGCAGGGGGCAAGCCACCCCTTTCCTCCTCTCCTTGGCGCGCCCCTAGGGTTTCCTAGAGGCGGACCCCTGGCCTCTCCTCCTATAAATAGAGGGGTGGGGGAGGGCTGCTAACACGATTGAAGGCAGCCCCTCCTCCCCAACCTCTCTTTCTCCCATGAGCTTGGCGAGCCCTCTTGGGAGACTGCCACGTCCAGCTGCTGCCACGTCGTGCTGCCATTGGAGTTGTCTTCCTCAACCTCTCCTTCATCCTTGCTGGATCAAGGCGGAGGAGGCGCCATCGTCCCGTCACGTGTGTTGAACACGGAGGTGCTGTCCTTTCAGCACTTTGGTCATGGTGATCGGAATCACGTTGGAGCGTCTTCATCATCACCACTCTCTCGAGCAACTTCGTACTCGATCTACAAGTGGTATGTAGATGCAAACTCTCTCTCGTAACTTCGTTGCTAGATGAACTCATAGATAGATCTTGGTGAAACCGTGGGAAAATTTTAATTTTCTGCAGCGTTCCCCAACATTAGGCACCTCCGATGTAGTGATCGTAAATCGGCGGTGGTGTGGCTCACGGCTCCGACATCTGGTTCCGACAACCAGGTAGAAAGGAAAGGGGGAAAAGGGAGAAAGCAACAGTAGTACTCATCCAAAAGTACTCTCAAGCAAGAACTACATATGCATGGGTATATGTGTAAAAGGCCATATCGATGGACTGAACTACGGAATGCCGAATAATAAAGGGGATAACTAATCTTGGAAGACTACGCCACAGCAGCCTCCGTCTTGCAGCATGTAAAGAAGTAAGTGAAGTCCTCCAAGTAGCATCACATAGCATAATCCTGCCGGCGATCCTCCCTCGTGTACAGTGAGAAGCGATCACCGGGTTATGTCGGCACTTGGAAGGGTATGTTTTATTAGGTATCCGATTCTAGTTGTCATAAGGTCGGTACAACTCCAAGTCGTCACCATTCACGAGATCACGGCTATTCGAATAGATTAACTTCCCTGGGGTGCACCACATAACCCAACACGCTCGATCCCATTTGCGGACACACTTTTACGGGTCATGCCCGGCGCGGAAGATCAACCGCGTCGCAGCCCCACCTAGCCAGCAGAGAGGTCACCGCGGTCTAAACCTAAGCGCCGCAGTGCAGGCCCCATCGCCCATAACACACCTGCACGTTTAACGGCGGACGGCGAACTAGCCTAGCAGGCGTTCGGTCCAATCCGGCCGGCGCTTTCGTTCATTGACGTCACGAAGCCGGCTAATACCACAACACCAGTGCCCATATCTTTCCCGTAGTTGGTTGGTGCGTAAAGACCAAATGGCGGACTCGATCAAGTACCAAGATCCGTTAAGCGTGTTAATGATGTAACGCGCCACTAAAAGCCCTCTCACCTGCGGTCTCAACCTGCCCTATCGCTCCCCAAAGATCCACCAAGGGGTTGGGACAAAGTTCCTTTCAGCCCCAATCAGTGAATCCTGTGTGTGCTCCATAAGCCGCCCGACTTTAGTCACCCATGTATCATGTATAAATATATAGTATACCGTGATCACCTCCCAATGATCACGCCGGATAATTATCAATGAAGGACAAGAATGTAGGGCCGATGGAATACTACATTACTAAGCATGTAGGATTGCGGTAAAGGTAACAACGTATGAAGGACGGTATGCATCGGGATAGGAATAAAACGGTAACATGCTACACTACTTTAATGCAAGCGGTATAGGCGAATAGGTGATTCGGTGATCAAGGGGGCTTGCGGTTTCGGCAATGAGAGGGTCATCAACTCAGTGTATTGGGTAGCGGGGTCGGTCTCGGTGTCTAGCGGAAAAGGGGAAGAAACAATGAATACAATGCAACTGAAGGAAATGTGCCTAGGCAATAATAAAGTTATTATTTATTTCCTTATATCATGATAAATCTTATTATTCATGCTAGAATTGTATTAAAAACATAATACATTGTGAATACATAGACAAGAGATAGTCACTAGTATGCCTCTACTAGACTAGCTCATTAATCAAAGATGGTTATGTTTCTAACCATAGACATTGTTGTCATTTGATTAATGGGATCACCATTAGGAGAATGATGTGATTGACATGACCCATTCGTTAGCAACTTGATGGTTTAGATATTGCTTTGCTTTCATGACCTTACATGTTCCTGCTATGAGATTATCAACTCCGTTTTGGAGGAACACTTTGGGTACTAAAACGTCCTTGGGTGATTATAAAAAGGGTACTCGGGTGTCTCCAAAAGGTACTTGTTGGGTTGGCGTATTTGATTAGGTTTTGTCCTCGATTGTGGGAGAGGTATCTCGGGCCTTCTCGGTAATACACATCCATAAGCCTTGCAACATTACAACTAATGAGTTAGTTTGAGATGATTATTCAGAGTAAAGAGACTTTGGTAATGATATTGAACTAGGTATTGGATTAAGCGATCGAATCTCGGGTAAATAATATCATGAAAAAAGAACACTATTGTTATGCGGTTTGACCGATAAAGATCTTAGGAATATGGGAAAATATGGGCATCCGGGTTCGCTATTGGTTATAGAGAATGGTTCTAGGTCATGTCTACATAGTTCTCGAACCCGTAGAATCCCCTTGCAACAACGTTGATGGATTCATTATGAGTTTATAAAGTTTTGATGTCGAAGGTTGTTGGTCCGGATGTGATCAGGACATGCAGTCTCTAAATTCGAGACATAAAGATTGATATTTGGAAGCCTATGTTTGGACTTGGAAAGGTTGGATGAAAGCGAGGAATTCAGGAACCCCGAGTCAATGGGTTGATGGGCCAAAGGGAGAAGAGGAAGGGGCGCCAAAGGCACGCCCCCCGAAGGAAATATGCCCTAGAGGCAATAATAAAGTTATTATTTATTTCCTTATATCATGATAAATGTTTATTATTCATGCTAGAATTGTATTAAGGAAACATAATACATGTGTGAATACATAGACAAGAGTGTCACTAGTATGCCTCTACTTGACTAGCTCGTTAATAAGATGGTTATGTTTCCTAACCATAGACATGAGTTGTCATTTGATTAAGGGATCACATCATTAGGAGAATGATGATTGACTGACCCATTCCGTTAGCCTAGCACTTGATCGTTTAGTATGTTGCTATTGCTTTCTTCATGACTTATACATGTTCCTGTAACTATGAGATTATGCAACTCCGTTTACGGAGGAACACTTTGGGTGCTACCAAGCGTCTGGCTCTGGGTGATTATAAAGGGTACTCTGTCTCCAAAGGACATGTTGGGTTGGGTATTTGAGATTAGGTTTTGTCACTCCGATTGGGAGGTATCTGGGCCCTCTCGGTAATACATCATTATCCTTGCAAGCAATGTGACAATGAGTTAGTTGGATGATGATTTAGAGCGAGTAAAGAACTTGCGGTGGCGGATTGAACTAGGTATTGGATCGCGATCGAATCTCGGGAATAACATACCGATGACAAAGGGAACAAGATGTTGTTATGCGGTTTGACCGATAAAGATCTTTAAATATTAGGACAATATGGGCATCAGGTCCGCTATTGGTTATTGGAGAATAGTTCTAGGTCATGTCTACATAGTTCTCGAACCGTAGTCCCAAAACAAGTTTCGATGGCGTTATATTATGAGTTTATGTTTTGATGCCGAAGAGTTAGTCCGGATGAGATCGGGGACATGCGAGATTCGAAATGGTCGATAAAGATTCATATATTGGATGATATGTTTTGGGGCAAGGGTCAAGCCCATGGGGCTTTATGGTGCAAAAGGAGTTTCGGGCCGGGGGCCCAAACCGGAGACCGGCGCCGGGCGGCGCCAGGCCCATGGGCGGCCACGCCAGGTTGGGTTGGTCCCGGGTCGGTGGGACTCTTGCCTTTGGGAAAACCGACTTTGGGAGGTTTTGCTCCCAATTCCCGGGCTCAACTATAAATAGAGGCGGGGCAGCACAAAGACACAACAATTGATCCTTGGATCTCTTGCGTGTCGGTGCCCCTTCCACCATATTCCACCTCGGTCATATTCCGAGTTTAGGGAAGCCCTGCGCGTGAAACATCATCATTCCGCGCCCGTCGTTTGTGGAACTCATCCCGACACTTTCTGGATGGGTCGGGGATCGTCATCGAGCTGAGCGTGTCGGAACTTCGGAGGTGCCGTCGTTCGGTGCTTGGATCGGTCGGATCGTGAAGGTGACTACATCAACGCGTTGACGCTTCGCTTCGGTCTCCAATGCGTGGCGGACCTCCCCCTCGT
>JAHIAM010012972.1:0-12424 GCA_021605205.1 Aegilops longissima
GGTTTCGTTCCCTGCTCATCCGGATGTGGTGAGGCGAGATATTGCAGCTCCTATCGGGTTTCGGCTGTCGGGCCTTTGGTCTTGTTTTATTCTGTCGAAATGTCTTGTAGTCGGGATTCGAGATTGATCGGGTCTTCGGTAGAAGAATATCCTTCATTGACCGTGAGAGCTTATAATGGGCTAAGTTGGGACACCTGCGGGTAATATCTTTGAAGCCGTGCCGCGGTTATGAGGCAGATGGGAATTTGTTAATGACGGTTGTAGAAAACCAAAGTTGACCTCAATAAAATACATCAACGCGTGTGTAACGTGATGGTCTCTTCTCGTGAGTCAGGAAGTGAACACGATGTTGGAGTTATGTCGGCGTAAGTAGTTCAGGATCACTTCTTGATCGCTATTAGTTTCACGACGTGCTTTGCTCCTCTTCTCGCTCTCTTTTGCGAAATAGCCACCATATATGCTGATTAAGACTGCGCTCACTTTACTACCTGTCCTTCCTATTAAGCTTAAATAGTCTTGATTCTGGGTGTGAGATTGCTGGTCCCGTGACTCACAGATACTTCAAACACGTTGCAGGTTCCGATGAGGCGGTGCGGTGATTCAGCGAGCTCAAGTGGGAGTTCGACGAGGCGTGGTCGTTACTATTGTCTTTCTGATGATCGATAGTGGTGCCGATTGGGACGATTAGGGATCATGTAGCATTTGGGTATCTTCTTTTATTTTGGTTCCGTAGTCGGACCTTGAGTGTACTCTGAATGATGGATGTTTATTTATGTCTTGTGTGAAGTGGCATTGTAAGCCAACTATGTACCTTTTCCCTTAATTATTACATGGGTTGTGTGAAGATTACCTCACTTGCGACATTGCTTTCAATGCGGTTATGCCTCTAAGTCGTGCCTCGACACGTGGGAATATAACCGCATCAGAGCGTTAAGTTGTAATCAGAGCCTTCCCGACTTAGAGCCCCTACTTGATTGTTCTGGCGTTGTTGAGTCTAGAATGGAAAATGTTTTGAGTCTTAGGATTATATATATCGAGTAGGATTCTTTTTACTTCGGTCCTTGATGCTCTGTGAGGTCTCTGCGTGAGTTTGACTCTCCTCTTCTCAATTTTCACTAAAATTTTTTAGGATCACGTGGGTATCTTGGAATCGTTCGATGGTTTTGTGAGAACATTGTTCTTGGTGCCTCGACATTTAGGGGTTGTGGCGGTGTCCGGGGAGTTGAGCTCCGGGTGTTGTCGTCACAATTTTATCGTTGCGATTCGGAATACGAGTTTTGCCGACATCGAAATATCTTTTGTGCAGTTGTTGGTGAGATAACCCGATAGCCCGATCTTTGTGCGAGTCGGGATATTGCCATGACTTGTATAACGGATGTTTTTGAAGTAGGTACCACGATTTCGAGGATTTCTTGGTTATGTGTTGTGGATGGATCTGCTGGATCTAGGTATTGTTAGTTTGGGTGATATATTTTGTGTCCCTGTATCAACACCAGATTGCATAACGAGAAAGTTTGGGAGTTTATAGGTGGAATTCTAGTAGCTTACATGATATTCTTTCCGCGGATGTATGATTTGAGATTGGGGTTCAGCGTCTAGTGGTCCGCCCATTCACGGTCGATTCACGATTGGTCGTGAGGCGTCTTAAAGAATCCTTGGCTATGCTGATTCGGGGCGTCTTGTTTGTCATTCGTGGCGTCCGCTATCGTCGTGTCCGTGTGGGCCCCACCAACACTGGTGAAATCTCTATCATGTGTTTGTTCGGCTCATTCTAGCAGTCAATCTTTTGTTTCGATTTGTGATATTGATTTTTTCTAAGCAGATGTTGTTTCCATATCTTTATCTAAGTGGCTTCTCACCTTAATGGGCGTGTGATGATTAACTTTGGAATTCATTCGTTCATTCTTGTTGAATGTTTATTGTGAAGACTATATGTTGCAATTTCTATCCGTTGATTCTACTTATCTTTTTGTCTATCAAAGGACTAACGGATGTCACCCTCTTGAGGATGGCTCCTAGCGTCGAATCCGGATCGCAATGATGGGGATCGGTCAACCCTCCTCCACCTCCACCTCCGCCTCCGGAGGCACGGCAAGCTATCATGGCAGCCACCAATGCCAATGCTCGAGATGATTTTGCAGCTCTTGCAGAAGCGTACTCGAGGGCAAGGCAATCAAGAAATCAAGGTCAAGGCAACAATCAGCCACACTTTGCTACTCTCGATCGGTTCCTCGCTAATCAGCGAAGTCTTTCGGTTTACGTATGAGGCCCACGAATCTTGACGATTGGTTAGTGGACATCTGCAAGCACTTTGGTGTAGCAATGTCGGACACGAGGACTTTGTCAAGTTTGCATCGTTTCAACTCAAGGATCAAGCTGCTGAGTGGTACCGGCAATACAAAGATTCGAGAGGAGGTCGTGTCATTACACAGGATGAGTTCGCGTGATTTGAGCTCATCACATTCGAAAAGTGTTGTTGAGAGCAAGCGTGAGGAGTTCCGCAATCTCAAGCAGGGCAACATATCGTCTATCAATACAATATCTAGTTCGAGCTCTTCGTTTTGCTAAGCAAGATGTACGATGAAAAGTATGATCTATCAATTGAGAGGTGAGTGCGAGAGAAGATCTGCAATTAGCTCTTGTGCTTTTGAGCGAGATAAGTATGATGATTTCTACAACATGGCTCTGAAGCAAGCTGCCCAGCTCAAATGTGAGGCCTCTAAGAGAATCGGGGATGCAGTTCAGTCCTCTTCTTCCTCTCAAGTGGCAGCTAAGCAGCGATTTTACCTTCCTCCTCCTCCGTTCGTCGGCCTTACGTAGAAGAACTCGGTGGCGTGGATCTTCCCACCCACCCAACAAGCTATCAGAACAAGTCTAATTCTCAAGCTCCAAGGTCAAGTGCTCCTTACCACCGTCCAGCTCTGAGTGACTTGCAACAAATGTCGCAAAAGGTCACTATGCGAACAAGTGCTTCAACGAGGCGCCTTCGCCTCCTCCTCTGTGAAATCTTCCAGCAATGCGGTGGTCAAGCATAATCCAATTCTGAAGGTCAATATGATGAATGCAGCTCAGGCGGAGATTCTTGATGTGTTAATGGGTAATCTCTCGATTAATGATATTCTGCAAAAGTCTTATTTGATCTTGGTGCATCGCATTCTTTCATCTCAAGACCTTTTGTGGCTATGCATGATTTGGTTACTCAAGCTTTGCCTAGACCTTTGTCTATTGTTTCTCCGGCTAAGGAGATGACTTCTCGAGTTTTAGTTCGGATGTTTCTATCAAGATGGGCGATTATAGATTTCTGCTAAACCAATTGTTCTTGGTGACTCGGATATTGATCTTATTCTCGGAATGGTGGCTTTATCGGCACAAAGCTCGGCTTGATTGTGCTGCGGGAAATTCAATTGACTCACTCTTCTAATGATGTGATCATCTATGCGCTCGTGATGAAACCATTGGTTGTTTTCTCTCAATGAGAAGAGCGAACTGAATGCTATCTCTCGATTCGTCGTTTGTGAGTACCAAGATGTCTTTCGGAAGAGCTTCGGGTATGCCTCCTCATCGGCCGATTGAGTTTGTTATCGATCTTGAGCACACCTTGAACCCGTTTGCAGCGTCCATACAAGCTTGGACTGATGAGCTGAAGGAATTGAAGAAGCAGCTCGATGAACAAGGCGTCTGGGTTTGATCGGACAGTTCATCTCCTTGGGGTTGTGGTGTTCTTTTTGTCGGAAGAAGGATGGCGCGGACCGACTTTGCGTCGATTACCGTCCATTGAATAAGAAGACAATCAAGAACAAGTATCCACTTCCCAACATCAATGAGCTTTCGAGCAATTCAAAGGTGCTCTGATGTTCTCTAAGCTTGACCTTGTATGGGGTATCATCAGTTAGCATTAAGTGAACAAGATATTCCCAAGCAGCATTGAGAACAAGCTTTGGTTCTTATGAATATCTGTCATGTCTTTCGCCTTGTCAATGCTCCTCCAACATTCTCTTGGATGATGAATTTCATCTTCAATCCCTACACCAATGAATTGTCTTGGTCTATCTTGATGATATTTTGGTCTTCTCCAAGAATAAGAAGGATCATGCCAAACATTTGCGATTGGTGCTAGACAAGCTCGAGAGTATCAATTCTATGAAGTTCTCCAAATGTGAATTTTGGCTTGATGAAGTGCTTTATCTTGGTCATATCATCTCTGCCAAGGCATCGCTGTTAATCCGAGAAGGTGTCGCAATTGTGAATTGGGAACCTCCTCGGAATGTCAAGCAACTCCATGATTTTCTTGGTCTTGCAAGCTATTGCGAAGATTAGTTGAGAACTTCTCCAAGATTGCAAAGCCTCTTTCCAACCTTCTCCAGAAGCATGTAAGTATATACGGTCTCCAGAGTGTGGCGTTGCTTTCAATACCCTCAAGAGAAACTCGTCACAGCTCTGTTAGACTCCTCTGATGAATCCAAGCCATTTGAAGTTTTACGTGATGCTTCTCTTCAAGGTCTCGGTGCTGTGTTAATGCAAGAGAAAAAGTTGTGGCTTATACCTCTACTTGATTGAAGCCCAGGAAGAACTACCCCTCACGATCTTGAGTTGGCGGCGATTGTCCATGCATTGATAACGTGGAGACATCTCTTGTTGGGAAGGAAAGTGGACATTTCACGATCACAAGAGTCTCAAGTACATCTTCACTCAGCCCAACCTCAACCTCGAGGCAGACTCGATGGGTAGAAATGATTCAAAGTACAACCCAAGTATTGAATATACGGGCAAAGCCAATGTCATTCACGAGATGCTTTGGCAGGAAAGCTTCTGCAACAATCTAATCCTCAAGCCCTTTCGGCGGATCTCGTGAAGCTTTCCATAGCTGAATCTTCAAGTTGTTCCTCAAGGCTTTCTTGCCAACCTCATAGTCTCTCCTACTTTGGAAGATCAGATTCGTGAGGCTCAACTTGGATACCATGGTGAAAAAGGTGAAGCGTGGTATCGACAAGGGCATTTCAAGTACAAGTGCTTCCACGTTGATGACAAAGACACTCTGTTCTTTGAGGACGGATTATGGTTCCTAAGGGTGATCGAGAAAAGTCATTATGAGCAGGGCTCACAATTCACTTCTATCCATTCATCCGGAAATCGAAGATGTACCATGACCTCAAGCAGTCATATTGGTGGACTCGAATGGGCGAGAAATTGCTCAATTGTGAATGAGTGTGATGTCTGCAGAAGAGTAAAGCGAACACCAACGACCAGCTGGTCTCCTTCAACCTCTTGCTATTCCTGAATGGAAGTTTGATCATATTGAAATGGACTTTGACTGGTTTCCAAAGTCCAAGCGTGGAAATGATGCTATCTTCGTTGTCATTGACAAGCTTACTAAAGTGGCTCATTTTCTTCCTATCAAAGAATCCATCACAGCAGCTCAGTTGGCGAGCTATACACCTCGAGTTGTCTCCTTGCGGCATTCCACAGTGATCTCTTGGACCGTGGCAGCATCTTTACCTCAAGTTTTGGGATTCTTTTCGAAGGCCATAGGCACCAACATTCGTTTAGCACAGCTTTCCATCCTCAAACAAGTGGCCAAGTTGAGCGAGTAAATCAAATTCTTGAATATATGCTCGGGTTGTGTCATTTCCTTGGTATGAAGTGGGAAGATTGTCTTCCATCGCGAGTTCTCTTACAACAACAGCTTCAAGCGAGTTGGGCAAGGCCCCATTGAAATTCTCTATGGCGAGAAAGTGCGTACTCCTCTCAATTAGTGCAGAGGCGGTGAGCGCCAACTTCTTGGCAATGACTTGATCGAAGCGGAAGAAATGTGCAAGTCATTTGAGAATCTCAAAGCAGCATAATCGCGCGGAAAACTATTATGATGATAAGCACCGTGATGTGGCTTTTGAAATCGGAGACCATGTCTACCTCCGCGTCTCTCAATGAAAGGCACTCGTCCCGGTATCAAGGAAGCTTGCCCCTAGATCGTGGGTCCTTTCAAGATCATTGGCAAAGAAGCGATCTAGCCTATCAACGAGCTTCCATCAACTTTGCAAGCGTGCACGATGTGTTTCACGTGTCCACAACCATAAGTGCTTCAAGACTCCTGAGGCACTATCAACGAAGAGATTGACCTTCAAGAAGATCTCTCTTATCATGAGCACCCGTTGCTATTCTTGAGAAACGGCGCAAGACTAGCAACAAGTCAATCAAATTCCTCAAAGTGAAGTGGTCACACCATTCCGACCGAGAAGCTACACAGGGCGAGGATCACCTCCGTTCTGAATATCAGGAGTTCTTTCAGTCCTAGATCTGGGGCGAGATCCTCTTGTAGTGGTGGAGTGTTGTAATACCGGAGTAACTTTCCATATTTGTAACTCAACTCTTGCCATTTTCGGCATTGATATATGATTTCCCTCCGTGGTTGGGTTTTCTCCTTTTGCATTTGTCATGTTATGCATTTTTTATTATGTCATCATGTGCATCGCATTTGCATCGTGTTAGTCTCATGATTCGAGCATTTTCCGTTGTCCGTTTTGCATCCGGCACTCCTATCTCCCGGCGGTCCCTTTTACGTTTTTCGTGTGGGTATTAAACCTTCTCGAAATGGACGAGGTTTGTCTAGTGGCCTTGGTATACCACCGTAGACCACGGTCAAGTTTGGTCATTTGGAGCTCGTTTGGTACTCAGCAGTTAACGCACTCGCAAAGCCTCTTTTAAGTTGCAGCCCAACCCTTCAAAACAGCCCAATAACCCATCTAAGTCACTCCATGCTCTCCGTCGTTCGATCACGATCGTGTGGTAACTTCACCTCATTTGGACTCTCTAGCTCCCTCTGCCTATTTAAGCACCTTCCCGAAAATCCGGATCAATTCCACCCGAAACCCTAATTTTCCTCCTCCGCCGAACACGTCCAGGTGAGCAGACGCATCCATCGCCGCCCGGCCAACGCCCGTCCATCGTGGCGCCGCCACCGCCTCCTTGCGCCCTTGAAACCGTCAGAGCCTTCCGCCCGCAGCCGGAGGCCCGCAGCCCAGCGCCCGCCTCGGCCGCCAGCGCTCCTCCGCCCGCTTGCAGCGCGCCTCGCCGCCACGGCGCCGCCCTCCCGACCTCCGACCCCGTGCCGAGTCCTTGCTCGCCAGCGCCCGCCCTCATCGCCTGGCCAGCCCTCCGGCCTGCCGCACCTCGCCCCATGCCGCGCCCTCCTCGATCGCCTTCTCGGCGACCCTCTCGCCGACCCAGCGCCCGATCGATCCGGCCTCGGGGCCGCCACCGTTGACTCTCTTCCCTCCTTTTCTTCTCTAAGTCTTTTGCATCTCTATTATTTTTGCAATTTTCAAAGTGGTATATCTTTGCATCTGTAGGTCCATTTTCGCGTATAATATGTCAAAATGTTCGTCTCGAAGAGTAGATCATTTCATCTCATTGCATCATTTTCATTTGAGCTCATCTTGATGCCCGAAATGCTGTTGGAAGGTGCTATGTGATGTTAGTTTCTGTTCTTATGAGACTTGCACTTTTATTATTTTGCCATGATTATGTGTGCACCCTATGAATTTGAGTCCTACATGTGTTTTGTAATATGTCATGCCATCTTTCAGGGTATATGCCATGTATTTTTGTGATCTATGTGGTGACTAGCACAAGTATGCAAAGTAGGTGTCCTGTGTTGCTGATTTCAGCCCTGTTTAGCTGATTTTGATGCATGTTAACTTGATGATACCAAGAGATCTATGCATATTTTGAGATACTTCAGTAAGGGTGTTTTGTAAAGCATGTCTTGCTCTATACATCCATGCCTTTGTTTGCATTTATGGAGTGCCATAGCTTGAGTCAATCGAGCTCTACTTTTGCTATCAAATGTTTCCTGGCAGATTGTATACATGTTATTCAATTTTGCCTAGCTTGTTGTGGTTGATCCATATATGCTATGTTAGTGTTCTTGCCATGTATGTCTTCTATGCCATGTCTTCTTGATGTATGTGCTTAGTTTATCATATAAGGCTCTGTGTAGTGCATTGAGCTTGTAAACATGCCTACTCGTTATCAGTTTTGACATGTCATGTTGCTGAATCTGCAGACTTTCAATATTGACATGGGTGTTACTATTTTTCTAATCCTTTTGGCTTATGGTCAGTAAGGGACTTTTGGTCTATGCTTTGATTAGATTCATGCCATGCCATGCTTTGCTATTTTAAGTTCCTGTAGCATGTAGTTTTCTTGCTCTGAACATTGCAACCTGATGCTGTTTTTGCCATGTCCAGCTGATATTTTGTGCACTTTTGCCATGCTTGTTTGAACCTGTTATGATGTTGAACTAGCCGTAGCTCAGTGCTCATCTTTTGTCGAGCATCTTGTAGATCACTGCCATGTGCTTTGTTGGTACGTTTGGGTGCAGTAGCAATTAATTGTTGCTTGCTAAGTGGCATCATGCTGTTAATGGCAGATTGTGCCATTCTTGTTTTGCTTATCATTTGCAAACCGTGCATCGATTCGGTGATCTTTAT
This sequence comes from Aegilops longissima, assembly GCA_021605205.1. NCBI lineage: Eukaryota > Viridiplantae > Streptophyta > Magnoliopsida > Poales > Poaceae > Aegilops > Aegilops longissima. Next base: position 8,490 of record JAHIAM010012972.1, read on the forward strand.
ATCGATTTCAACGAAATCATCTCATCTTTCAGTGGCATACTTGGTTTGCCAAGTTGATGCCTGGTTCATCATTACCTTCGGGCCTTATAAGCATTGCATATCATCCATATCATGTCTGTTTTGCATCATGTTGATTGTGCATTGACCGTGATTTATTGTGGTTCCTTTGTTTGTGTTGTTGCTTTGGGTAGAGTCGGAGGCAAGCGTGAGCGGGAACCTGTTGAGAGCTTACGAGGATCAAGCTTTGACAACTCTGAGAACATTCTGAGCAAGATGACCATACCCTCGAAATCACTTCTATCTTTGCTATGCTAGTTGCTCGCTCTTTTGCTATGCCTATGCTCGATGCCTACCACTTGCTATATCATCCACCCATATTGCCATGTCAGCCTAACCATCCTTTCCTAGCAAACGTTGATTGGCTATGTTACCGCTTTGCTCAGCCCTCTTATAAGCGTTGCTAGTTCGGGTGAGTGAAGTTTGTTCCTTGTTGGAACATGGAGATGTTGTTCCTTTTTGGAACATGTTTACTTGTTGGGGATATCACAATATATATCTGCTATATTTAATACATCTATATACTTGGTAAAGGGTGGAAGGCTCGGCCTTATGCAGTGTTTTGTTCCTCTTGCCACCTAGTTTCCGTCATACGGTGTTATGTTCCTTGATTTGCGTTCCTTACGGTTGGGTGATTTATGGGACCCCCTTGACAGTTCGCTTTGAATAAGACTCGTCAGCAAGGCCCAACTTTGGTTTTACCATTTGCCACCTAAGCCTTTTCCCCGGGTTTCATGAGCCGAGGTCATCTTATTTAACCCCGGGCCAATGCTCCTCGAGTGTTGGTCAAACTAAACCACTTGCGGTGCCACCGAGGCAACTGGGGCATCTTGGTTGCCGTCGTCTGCTCATCCGGATGTGCCACGAGCGAGATATGTGCAGCTCCTATCCGGGTTTTCGGCTTCAGGCCTTTCTGGTCTTGTTTTATTCTTTGTCGAAATGTCTTGTAGTCCGGGATTCGAGATTGATCGGGTCTTCGGTGAAGAATATCCCGTTGACCGTGAGAGCTTATAATGGGCTAAGTTGGGACACCCTGCGGGTAATATCTTTCGGCCGTGCCCTGATTTATGAGGCAGATGGGAATTTGTTAATGTCGGTTGTAGAAAACCAAAGTTGACCTCAATAAAATACACATCAACGCGTGTGTAACCGTGATGGTCTCTTCTCGTGTCGGAAGTGAACAAAGTGTTGGAGTTATGTCGGCGTAAGTAGTTCGGGATCACTTCTTGATCGCTATTAGTTTCCGCGACCGTGCTTTGCTCCTCTTCTCGCTCTCTTTTGCGAAATAGCCACCATATATGCTGAGTAAACTTCTGCAGCTCCACTTTACTACCCTGTCCTTCCTATTAGCTTAAATAGTCTTGATCTGCGGTGTGAGATTGCTGAGTCCCGTGACTCGGATACTTCAAACACGATTGCGAGGTTCCGATGAGGCGGTCGGGTGATTCAGCGAGGCTCAAGTGGGAGTTCGAAGAGGCGTGGTCGTTACTATGTGTTTTTCCGATGATCGAGTAGTGGTGCCCAGTTGGGGCGATTCGGGATCTGTGTAGCATTTGGGGTATCTTCTTTTATTTTGGTTCCGTGGTCGGACCTTGAGTGTACTACTGAATGATGGATGTTTATTTATGTCTTTGTGTGAAGTGGCGATTGTAAGCCAACTATGTACCTTTTTCCCTTAATTATTACATGGGTTGTGTGAAGATTACCTCACTTGCGACATTGCTTTCAATGCGGTTATGCCTCTAAGTCGTGCCTCGACCGTGGGAGATATAACCGCATCGAGGCGTTCTGAGCAAGGTGGCAGACCTCCCAGCTCGACGGATGAAAGGCGAAGATGCGATGAAGATATGGAAGGCGATGAAGGCTGATGAGCGGGAGTTTCAAAAACAGCGGAGGTCTCTGCATTGGCGGTGGTGCTTCTCGCATACCTCGCACCGCCAACTCAAGCAATGGATCACGGGAGGTTAATGCAGCAGAACCATCCATAAGTCGCGAGGCCTTTGAAGTGGTCCACTACTAGAAAAAGGGAATAATGAGTGGTGTTTGCCGATGTTGAGGACCTATCATCTTGATATTGTCGCATCGCCTATCATCTTGATATTGAGGACCACCTGATCGCATAAGCTGCGGTCGGTGTTTGCCGATGTTGGTCTCACCAACTATCCGCAACCTCAAGGTCACCAAGATGTTAGTTGATGGCGGGGCGGCTTAAACCTGATCTCATCCGCAATGCTCCGAAGCTTGGATCCTGACGAGCGAGCTCGAAGAGGCGGCACTTTCAAGGAATCAATCGGAAGGAGCAAGCGAAAGGAAGATCACGTTGCGGTAACATTTGGCGAACTGAATTTCAGGGTGAGAGGATCACATTCGGCGTTGCTGATTTCCCATTGCCCTACAATGGAATACTTGGCGATCGGCTTCGCCAAGTTCATGGCAGCCTCTCATTATGCATACAATTTGCTCAAGATGCCCGGCCCGATAAGTGTCATTTCTGTTCATGGCGACAAGAAAGATGCTCTTATCTGCGGCGACAAGATTCTGAGGAAGCGGCAGCTGCGAAAGCAAGTCACTTGCACTGAAGCTCGGGGGAAGAAGAAGACCAAGTCGGCAAGAGCTCTAATGCCCACTCGGAGCGCACCTCTTGGTGCTGCGCTTCCGTCGAGGGCCTTCCTCCGAGCTCCACCGGCAAGTGCAAGAAGATGATGGCAGCTCCGCGAAGACCAAGAAGGTATCCGCCAAGGAGGGCGGCTTTGGTGGTACCTTCACCATCGATGCCGCGCTTGACCCTAAATAGGAAGCGAGCTCGTTGCTTTCTGCGGCGAATGTCGATGTGTTTGCATGGCAACCGTCGACATCCCGGTGTTCCCGAGGAAGTAATTGAGCACCACCTAGCTGTCTGTCCTCATGCGCCGAGTCAAGCAAAAAGTCGGAAGCTGAGCGGTGGGCGCCAAGAGTTCATAGCGGAAGAGATCAAGAAGATGGAAGCAGCAGGGCCTTGTCGAGGTGCTCCATCCCGTGGTTAGCCAATCCGGTGGTTATGCATAAGGCAAATGGAAATGGAGACTTTGTATTGACTTCACGGATGTTAATAAAGCTTGTCCCAAAGACCCATTTCCCTTGCCACGTATCGACAGATTGTTGACTCCATGGCTGGATCTGATTTGCTTCCATTTCTTGATGCATACTCGAGGATATCATCAGATCTTCATGGTAGAGAGGATGAAGAAAACCGCATTCATTACACCATGTTGCACATCTGTTTTCATACGGATGCCTTTTGGTTTGAAGAATGCTGGTTCAGCGTTTGCAAAGTAGTCCATGATGCTTTTGAGGCAAAATGCACAGAAATGTAGAAGCCTACATGGATGACATAGTGGTCAAGAGCAAGGACAAAGCAACTCTGGTTCAAGATTTAGATGAGACCTTTGCAAATCTGCGCAAGATCAACCTCAAGCTCAACCCGAGAAGTGCGTGTTTGGAGTTCCTTCGGCAAGCTTCTTGGGTTCTTCGTGTCTCGGCGAGGAATTGAAGCCAATCCCGACAAGATTAAGGCCATTGAGCAGATTGAAGCACCAAAGCGCGTCAAGGATGTTCGAAGACTTGCGGTTGCGTGGATGCTCTCGGCGGAGTTTATCTCTAGATGCATTGGCGCACCTGCCATTTTCAAGATTTTGAAAAAGGCAGGTCAATGAAAATGGACTCGAGCGGAGGCTGCGCTGCAGACTTAAAGATGTACCTTTCCTCTACTCAATACTTGTCGCACCTAGGCCACAAGAGAAGTTGCTGCTGTACATAGCGGCAACCAATCAAAGTGGTTAGTGCTGCGTTAATGTAGCGGAGAGGGGGATGAGCGCAACCATGAATACATCCGGCGACAA
>JAHIAM010012975.1:0-12958 GCA_021605205.1 Aegilops longissima
TCTCCACTCGGTGGGATTTTCAAATTTAGCGAAGTCTTGGGACTGCAGCTAAGCCTCCAGTGGGAGGTTTGCTCTCCACTTGGTAGGATTTTTGTGTCATAGCTTTCTGAAGGAGAGGCAGCGGTCGACCCTGCCTCGTGGTCCTTGCAAAGCGCAAACACTTAGGCGTGTGCTTGGACTGACTGCTAAGCCCCAGGGTGGGAGGCTGGCTCACCACTCGGTGGGATTTTAAACACTTAGGCGAGTACTTGGACTGCAGCTAAGCCCCAGGTGGGAGGCTGGCTCACCACTCGGTGGGATTTTTAAACACTTGGCGAGTACTTGGACTGCAGCTAAGCCCCGAGTGGGAGGCTGGCTCACCACTCGGTGGGATTTTAAACACTTAGCGAGTACTTGGACTGCAGCTAAGCCCCCAGGTGAGGCTGGCTCACCACTCGGTGGGATTTTAAAACACTTAGGCGAGTACTTGCTGCAGCTAAGCCCTCGGTGGGAGGGCTGGCTCACCACTCGGTGGGATTTTAAACACTTAGGCAGTACTTGGACTGCAGCTAAGCCCCAGTGGGAGGCTGGCTCACCACTCGGTGGGATTTTCATGTACTTAGTGACGCGGTTCGCAGCTAAGCCCCGAGTGGGAGGCTGGCTCACCACTCGGTAGGATTTTTTTACAAACTTAGGCAAAGCGGGTTGCAGCTAAGCCACCCACTAGGGGGGTTCTCATGTAAACAAAAATTAATAACAATCCTTTGGGAAAATTATAACATTCTTGTCTTTGATAAACAAACTACAGAGTACTTTTATTACATCTCATCCTAGTGAGTACTTAAGTATAAAAGGCGGAGCAGCTCCGCATTCAAGCTCGAGGCTCATCAATCAGCGTCGGCGTTGTAAAGATGGTATGCTCCATTGTGGAGAACTCTGGTGACGATGAAGGGACCTTCCCAAGTGGGAGGCGAGCTTGTGTGGTTTTGTTGATCCACTCGGAGGACCAAGTCGCCTTCTTAGAGGCTCGGCTCTTCACATTTCTAGCATGGAATCGGCCAAGTCCTGCTGATTTATAGTCGGCGGAATAGGGCCATCTCTCTCTCCTCTTCTAGGAGGTCGTTGCATCTTATCGAAGCTTGTTCCTTCATCTTGAGTAGAGTTAGACTCGAGGTGCATTGTGAAGCAGGCCACTCGGCGAGAACTGCTTCAGCTCCATAGACCAAAAAGAATGGAGTTCTCGATCGACCGATTAGGAGTGGTCCTCAATCCCCAAAGAAGCTGATGGAGTTAGTGGGCCCGCTCTGCTGCATGCTTGAGATCACGCATCAGCTAGGGGTTTCGATCCTTTGAGAATTAGACCGTTTGCTCGTTCCGCTTGTCCATTCAAGCGGGGTGAGCAAGCTGAAGCATAGTCGACTCGTTATTGCCTTGAGGCGCAAAAGGCTTTAATTTAGCCGGAATCAAAGTTTGACCCATTGTTAGTGATGATGCTATGAGGAACTCCATATCTGAATATCAACTCTCGATAAGAGATAGCGATTACGCGCGCCGAGATTCTTGATAAACTTAGCTTGATCCACTTAGTAAACTTGTCATTGCCACTAGCAAGTGAGTGAAGCCGCTCTGCCCGGTTCTCGATGGTCGATCATATCAATCCCCAAACAGAGAAGGGTCAGGTGTCACATCCCTAGTTACGGTATGCACTAGGCTAGCCCTTCATGTGAGCATCATGTTTAAATTCAAATGAAATTTGAATTGAGGAATTTCAAAAGCCTCGGAAGACCTCTAAAAATAACCAAGATTTAAATCTCATCAAATGAGTCGAGAAAATGTTCCGTTAATCTCTGGAAATATTGTCAAGGGATAAAATTCAAACCAATATTTCTAGAATCTAGGAACAATTATTTTGGGCCTTTGAATTAAACCAATAAATATTTGCATTGGATCTATATTTATTATATCATAAATATATGTTCAATAATTCTGAAATTGTTGTGTAGCTTTGGATAAGTGCATTTAGTTCACACAATTATTTTCATGAATTTTGAAAATGGTTTAATATTTTTATTAAACCAAACAAATGTAGGAAAAATAGAAAAAGCGAAATGGAAAGAAACCTACATGTGCTTACAGGCCCTTTGCAGCTTGGCACTATCCGGCCGACCGGCCCAGCCAGCCTTGATCACCTCGCGCCCGAAGGCGAAGCGGCGTGCTCGTGCGCGCCCAGCCACGCCCAGGCCACCTGCTGCTTCCTACCGCTGCCCAGCGCCTTTGTGGCGCCACGCACCCTCCCGGACCCTGCCACTCCTCCCGTGTTTCCTCCTCTCCCTCGCTCTCTCCCGCGATGGCGACTGTGGCCATGGGCCGCCGCCCTGAACCAGCCACAGCCACCCCTCGCCCCCTCTTCGCAGCCCGACCTCCGTTGTACTCCTCTCGCCTCTCCGTCGAGCCACGCATCGCCGGATGCAGTGAAACCTCGCCATCGAGCTCGACCCGCCCGCCTCTGCACGAGATCGCGGCGACCATCGCCGTCCCAGCGCCTCCCGAGCCGTCCCAGGCTTCTGCGTGACATTTGTGAGCTTACGCACCAAATCCCCTCTTCCCGCTTTGAATTCTTGTTGTAGCCGTCGCCCCTTGAAGACCGAACAGCGCGCCCGCCGCAGGCACGTCACGGCGGCCCAGTGACAAATGGCCCCTTTTCGTCCGTTACTCGCAATGACCCATAGCGCTAAGCGCGATAACTAGTTCGTTTGCAAGCCGCCGCGCTAACCCGCGCACCACCGAGCTCGGCCCGCCTGCGCCTCGCGCCGTTGCAATTCCGACCACCCCAGCACCTCCGCTGCTACCAGCGGCAACCGCCCGACCGTCCGTATTGCCCAACCATGCGAGCTCTAAATGCGTCCGGAGATGACGGACGAGGAGGCGCCGCAGCGTTCTCATTATGCCGGCTGACTAATCGCCCGATTAGGTGGCGTGGCGATTAGGTTAGCCCTAACCCGTGGTTTGTTTAACCGTGACCTGGCTGGGCCCCACTGTCTAATTAATGGTTTTAGTTTACATTTAGGTTTAACTAACCACAAAACCCCACCGTCAGTTTGACTTGGCCCGTCACTGTTGACCGCCCCACATCGATTGACACAAACACTTATTGGTCAGCGACGGTGTTAACAGTCAAGGTTTGACCGGGCAGCCCTGATGACTCTCTGTGGTCAGCATGGCGCTATCTTGGCCATATTCCTTTTCTGGAATTTAGTTTATTTTCTAAATATTCAGGAAATTCGAGAAAATAGTATAAACTTCTAAAATCATAGAAATTCAGCAGTAACTCCAAATCAAATAATTTATATATGAAAATTATCAGAAAAATCCAATATATCCATCTGTACCATTTTCATGCATGTTTGAGCAAATTAACCTCACTGTTTAGGATGAAACGTGATTAGGACAAATTTGAAATTAGACTTGGAGTTGGAATTTGATCTAGCTTTGAATTCCACTTCAATCAAAATGACTTTCTGTTGCATTAGCTCAAACCACATCATATTGCCATGTCATGATCATGCATCATATTCTTGCATAGCATTGATTGTGTTATTTCTTGTTTGCGGTGTTTGTCCCTCTCAATAAGCGGCGTCTGGCGATGAGTTTGATGACATCGATGAAGAACTATATTATCTTGAAGTGCCGAGGCAAGCAAAACCCCTTGTTCATTCGATACAATCCCACTCTCGCTCCTGCTCTCTTTCACTGCATTAGGACAAGCGTTTCAAGCTGTTACATGCTGCGGTGGTTGAACCCTTTATCCTCTGCATGACTGTCATTGCCACGATAAATAGATGAAACCCACTAGCATGAGTAGGAGTTGTTTGAGCCACTGATGTGCCTACTCATACATGCTTGTTTGTCATGCACGCTACTTCTTAGAGTTGAGTCAGGTCGATTCATCGGGGATGAATCGGAGGTGTGTGGACATGTCCCTCTTGTTGAGAGCTAAGTGTGTGAACATGATTTGGTAAAGGTAGCGGTGAGAGGCCATGTAGGAGTACATGGTGGGTTGTCTCATTATGGCCGTCCTCGGAACTGAGTTACGTGTTTGTGATCCATGAGCAGTTACTACCAAACATTGGGCTACAGGCGCTCCAAGCTCTCGACTTATTAATCAACTGATCTCTGTCCGGGAGTTGCAACTAGTTTACGGTGTTTGTAGGTAGTGTTAGTAGTCTACCAAGTGGCACCGATGCAGTGGGCTGGGCTGAGACTAGGCACCGTGGCACGGTGTACCAAGCATAGAACCACCCGTCGAGGTGGGCAGGAACCTGCTCACATCGTTTGGGGCCGTGGCGACACCCGGCCGGATATCCTTGCGGATGGAACCCGAATAGGCGATAAACCTGGGCTAGAGAGACTTGTGTGGTTAGTCGGTCATGGCCGACTCCTCGCGAGCTTCCGCTTGAAGGTTGCCGAGATACAGCGTGTACATGGTGGTAAGTGGCGAGGCGTGTGTGAAAAGTACACCCTGCAGGGGTTAATATGATCTATTGAATAGCCGTGTCGCGGTAAAGCACTTACGGGTTGCTGTGCAGTTCATAGAGAAGTGAAAGTGGATACTCTAAAATCGCCAAGATAAGCGTGAGTGCTATGGATGGCGTTCTCGTGAGGAGGCGAGGCGGATCCATAGTGGTGTATTGATATGGTGAATATGTGGACTCGTGTGAGCCACCTCAAAAGAGTTGCTTGCGATCGTAGTTGGGATAGCCACCGAGTCAAAGCTGGCTTCTGCTGATTAAACCCCACCACCTCCTTTGTTGATAATGATGCATATGTAGTTAGTTACGATGTAATTCTTCTTTGAGTACAATTGTACTCACGTTTGCCTATTTTATGTTTTGTAGAGACTTGGTCTCACTAGTATTTCAGCGTGGACTTGACGTTTAGCTTGTTACCTCAGCTACGATCTTGTGCCCTCGGCGGATCAGTAGATAGTCGGGCTTCTAAGCCTTTTCATTTGTAGATGTCGTACTCGGACATGTTAGGATTCATGTGCTTTGACTTGTATGCTCTGAATGTTGGGTCATGAGACCCATGTTTATCATATCTCGCTCCTCGGGCCTAATGAATAAATATTTGAGTCGTAGAGTTATGTTGTGATGACATGTTGTATTTACATATCGAGCATATTGTGTGTATGTTTGAAATGCTTGGTATGTGTGGGATCCGACAATCTAGTTGTTATCCTTGGCAGCCTCTCTTATGGGAAATGTAGTCTAGTGCTTCCTTGAGCCATAGTTGTCGCTTCTGCCAGGTTCACCGTAGTCTGCTAGCCACACTCTGCTCTGGACACTTGGTGGCGGCATGTGTTCGCCGTTCGTATATGTCCATCCCCGGAAATGTCACGCGGTGACATCCAGTCTGCCTAGCTGCTCTGACTGGGTTCCCGAGTCTGTTAGCCAGTGCTACAGCCGGTTCTGCAGCTGGCAGCCGACATGCTCGATGTGATTCATGTATGCATGTCCCCATGGGTTAGTCTGCTTTGGGTTCACGACTAGTCATGTCGGCCAGGTTCTGTCATATGGATGCTAGCGACACTATCATATCGTGAGCCAAAGGCATAAGCGGTCCGGGCCATGGTAAGCGACACGGTAGGAATACCGTGCGTGAGGCATAAAGTGATATGAGGTGTCACGAGGCTAGATCGATATGACCTAGAATCGAGGTCTGGCGACTTTAGTATCGAGCACGTGCTGTGGGATTACCAAGCCAACCGGTCGAAGTTGTGTCTAAATTGCTTTGGTTATGTAAGGGAATTGATTGTGGAAGGGCGTAAGGCTCTTTTACTCCTTATACCTCATGGCCTTGATCAGGTCATCCTCTTCTCTTATATGGGGATTAAGAACTAGGCCTTCTCATCTATCTATCGAGGATGACGTGTTACTAATCCATAGACTTTTAAGATTGTTGGTTTTAAGCTCTAGTTCAGTTCCTACTACTTCCGTGTGTTCATAGTTGGTCTCGAGAACCTTGATATTGTGATGTTGAGTGGTCATGCCACCATTTTTGCGAGGATGTCTCAAATCTTTTGAGCATTTACTGCCGTTATGTTGTCAAGTCATCCCATTTCTAAATAGTCGATGCATTTGCAAATCCCTTCTCTCCATTTATAATGTTCATTTGGGCGGATTAATCACACAAATTTGTGTGTTGAGGTACTCCATTGCCTCGACATATATGTTTGAGCTATTATTATGACCCTAGTTGTTTTAAGGAGTCACCTAGTAATCTAGCCATGTTTTGTGTTCGGTGTGATGATTACGACCATCATTCTCGAAAGCATCCCGTGATGCCATTTACTTAGTAGGTATTCTATTCCTGGGTTCTTGACCGAGATTCACCCAACCTACTTCGTGTTGATAGCGTTTGCTAGTTCCTTTAGGATATTAGCAACCTTTGCATTAGTCCTCAAAGGTCCGTGGTATTTCCTTCTTCCAAATACCATGAACCATTAAAAGAAGTTCTTTGAACAAAAGATCTGTCAGTACTCTTGAGGTTCTCCGTTCATAATTATGGTTACTGCCGGTTCTACCTTCTGCATGAGTTATCGGAGAAACCTGTTGAACTTGTTTCGACATATTAATCTATGCATCCACAACTCGGAAGATATATGTTCCTTTGAGTTGTTTCCATTGTATTTATTCCGATCCCGTCTATCGGTTGGTAGTCGGGGTAGTTGTGCATTCATGTCCATCGATGCCTATTATTCTGCAGTAGTCCGTCAAGCCATTCTATTACGGAATGACTAGGAGAAACAAACTCGATTACCTCATCCATATCCAGGATTGGGTCAAAGCGGTTGTGTTTATGAGATCAAAATGCTAATCTAGCTCTTGTTACATTTCTACAGGTATTACCATATTTATATCAAGAATATCATGGGAATTGCACACCATTCTATGAACTCTTGATACGGTGATACTTCTCGCCCTCATTATTCATTTCTCGGCTCTTGTGTTGTTACAACTTGGAATGCCGACAAGTGAACCGTGATGTGTGAAATCAATACTTCTAGCAACCCGTTGCTTGGTAGTTAAGGACAATAATTTCATTCTTAGTGTGTTGGTGTTGAGGAGCGTTGCATAAAATAAAAAATTTCTCGTTCACCAAGATCCATCTATGAGTTCATCTAAGCAGTGAGAGATGCATCTACATACCCTTTGTAGATGCGTGTCTTGAGCGTTCAAGAGAGCGAGGTTGAGAGTCGTTCTAGTGCGTGATCAAATCACGGAGATCCTAGCGCCGAGCAGATGGCACCTCGCGTTCAACACGTCGGTCGGGGTGGCGTCTCCTCGCCTTGATCCGGCAAGGGGAAGGAGAGTTGATGAATCGGCGGCCTGACAGGCGTGGTGGTGGATGCAGCGATCACCGTGGCGGGGCTTGCCCGAGCCTGCGAGAGGAGAGGTGTAGCAGGGAGAGGGAGGCGCCAAGATGCGAGGTGCGGCTGCCCTCCCTCTCCCCTCCTTTATAGGCCCCGGTGGCGCCCGGCCACAGAATCCAATCTCCAAGGGCGGCGGAGGAGACTTGCCCACCAAGGCAAGTGGGCGCCCCCAAGTAAACCTTCACCGTAGATCCCGCTGCGGCTCTGCTCATGGTGACTGCCTGACTCTTGCTCCACCATTCAACACATACTGCGTGTCCGGTTTGTGACTTAGAGTCATCCAGATCTCGTGTCGAAGCTAAGCGTCGGCGTAACCCTTCTGACGAGCTCTTCGTCACCTCCATAAACGAAACATGTCCTTAGTCCTTTTTAGGTACTTCGGATATTCTTGACCTTGTCCGGTGTTCCTTGCGGGATTACTTTGGTACCTTCCTACCAAACTTACGGCAAGGTTTACATCAGGTGCAGTACACAGCATGGCATACATAATAGAACCTATGGCTGATGCATGGGGATGACACTCATCTCTTCTATATCTTACTGCCGTGGTGGGACATTGAGCGAGCTCAATTTCACACCTTATGTCTGAGGCAGAACCCTTTCTTGGACTGATCCATTTTGAACTTCTTCAATATCTTATCAAGGTATGTACTTTGTGAAAGACCTATGAGGCGTCTCGATCTATCTCTATAGATCTTGATGCCTAATATATAACAACTTCTCCAAGGTCCTTCATTGAAAAACTTTTATTCAAGTAGGCCTTAATGTTGTCCAAAGTCCTATATCATTTCCCATCAAAAGTATGTCATCTACATATAATATGAAATGCTACTGAGCTCCACTCACTTTCTTATGCATGAGGCTTCTCCATAAGTGCATAAACTAAGCCTTTGATCATCTCATCAAAGCGAATATTTCTAACTCGAGATGCTTGCACCAGCCCATAAATGGATCGGTTGGAGCTTGCATACCTTATTAACATTCTTAGGGTCGACAAAACCTTCCGGCTGCATCATATCACAGTTCTTCCTTAAGATAGCCGTTAAGGAATGCCGTTTTGGCGTCCATTTGCCATATCTCATAATCATAGTATCGGCAATTGCTAACATGATTGGACGGACTTCAACTTAGCTACGGAGAAAGTCTCATCGTAGTCAATCCCTTGAACTTGCCAATAACCTTTAGCGACAAGTCAAGCTTTATAGATGGTAACATTATCATCGCGTCCGTCTTCTTCTTAAAGATCCATTTGTTTTTTATCGCTCGCCGATCATCGTGAAAGTCTGTCAAAGTCCATACTTTGTTTTCATACATGGATCCTATCTCGGATTGCATGGCTTCAAGCCATTTGTTGGAATCTGGGCCGCCATTGCTTCTTCATAGTTGAAGGTTCACCGTTGTCCAACAACATGATTTCCGGGACAGGGTTGCCATACCACTCGGTGTGGAGCGTGTCCTTGTGGACCTCTGAAGTTACGTAGCAACTTGATCCGAGTACCTTGATCATCATCATTAATTTCCTCTCCGATCGGTGTAGGCAACCACGGGAACATTTTCTGAGCTGCACTATTTTCGGTTCAAGAGGTAGTACTTCATCGAGTTCTACTTTCCTCCCACTTACTCCTTCGAGAAACTCTTTTTCAAGAAAGGATCCGTTCTTGGCAACAAAGATCTTGCCCTCGGATCTAAGGTAGAAGGTATACCCAATGGTTTCCTTAGGGTATCCTATGAAGGCGCATTTTTCGACTTGGGTTCGAGCTTTTAGGTTGAAGTTTCTTGACATAAGCATCATCCCCAAACTTTTAGAAAGCGACGACTTAGGTTTCTTCCCAAACCATAATTCATACGGTTGTCGTCTCAATGGATTTAGGCGGTTGCCCTATTTAAAGTGAATGTAGTTGTCTCTAGGCGTATCCCCAAAATGATAGCGATAAATCGATAGAGACATCATAGATGCGCACCATATCCAATAGAGTGCGATTACTGACGTTCGGACACCTTTATTCTGTTGAGGTGTTCGAGGCAGCGTGAGTTGTGAAAGCGATTCCACATTTCCTTAAGTGTGTACCAAATTCGTGACTTAAATATTCTCCTCCACGATCTGATCATAAGAACTTTATTTTTGGTCACGTTGATTCTCTACCTCATTCTGAAATTCCTTGAACTTTTCAAGGTCTCGGACTTGTGTTTCATCAAGTAGACATACCCATATCTACTCAAGTCATCGGTGAGAGTGAGAACATAACGATATCCTCCATGAGCCTCAACGCTCATTGGACCCTTTACATCGGTATATGATTTCCAATAAGTTGGTTGCTTTCGCTCCATTGATCCGGAGAGCGGAGTCTTGGTCATTTGCCCATGAGGCATGGTTAGCATGTGTCAAATGATTCATAATCGAGAGATTCTAAAGTCCATCGAATGGAGCTTCTTCATAAACGACACCAATGTGACCAAGGCGGCGATTACCACAAGTATGTGGGACTATCGTTATCAACTTTACATCTTTTGGTATTCACACTATGAATATGTGTAATATTACGTTAAGATTCATTAAGAATAAACCATTGACCATCCAGACATGACCATAAAACATATCTCTCATATAAATAGAACAACCATTATTCTCGGATTTAAATGAGTAGCCATCTCGTATTAAGCGAGATCTTGATACAATGTTCATGCTCAAACTTGGCACTAAATAACAATTATTGAGGTTTAAAACTAATCCGTAGGTAAATGTAGAGGTAGCGTGCGGCGGTGATCACATCGACCTTGGAACCATTAAAGCGCGCATCGTCACCTGCGTCCTTCATCGGTCTCCGTTTATTCCAGCTCTGGCTGCTGAGTTACAAATATGAACAGCGGCACGGTATCAAATACCGGGGTTACTCGTGATCTTGGTAAGGTACATCAATTACATGTATATCAAATATACCTTTAGTGTTGCCGGCCTTCTTGTCGCTAAGTATTTGGGGCAGTTCCGCTTCGGTGACCCTTCCCTTTGCAATAAAGCACTCTTTCTCGGGCTTGGGTCCATTCTTTGACTTCTTCCGACAAGCGGCTTACGGTAGCGGCAACATCTTTGCCGTCCTTCTTGAAGTTCTTCTTACCCTTGCCCTTCTTGAACTTAGTGGTTTTATTTACCATCAACACTTGATGTTCTTTCTTGATTTCAACCTCTCTGACTTCAGCATTGAGAATACTTCAGGAATGGTCTTCACCATCCCCTGCATATTGTAGTTCATCACAAAGCTCTTGTAGCTTGGTGGGGCGGTGAAGGATTCTGTCGATGACCGCCTCGTCCAGGAGGTTAATGTTCATTTGGAACGGCGGTTGTGCAACCCGGACATTTTGAGTATGTGCTCCTTGTGAACTGTTTTCCTCCATATTACAACTATAGAACTTGTGGAGACTTCATATCTATCGACCCGGGCATGAGCTTGGAAAACCATTTTAGCTCCTCGAATATCTCATATGCTCCGTGTTGCTCAAAAGCGCTTTTGGAGCCCGGTTCTAAGCTGTAAAGCATGCCGCCTGAGCGAGGGTAATCATCAGCGAGACTGCCAAGCATTCATAATGTCTTGGTTCTGCAGGATGGTGCTTCACCTAAGCGGTGCTTCTAGGACATATTGTTTCTTGGCTTCTATGAGGATGATCCTCGGGTTAGGACCAGTCCGAATAGTTGCTGCCATCATCTTTCAGCTTGGTTTTCTCTAGGAGCAGCGTTGAAATTCATGGTGACAAGGCGTTGTCCATTTGATCTACAAGACATTTTGCAAAGCTTTTAGACTAATATTCATGATAATTAAGTTCATATAATAAAATTATATAATGAACTCCACTCAGATTTGACATCCCTCTAGTCATCTAAGTGTTTACATGATCCAAGTCGACCAGGCCGTGTCCGATCATCCGTGAGACGGACTAGTCATCGTCGGTGAACATCTCCATATTGATCGTATCTTCCATCGACACATATTCGACCTTCGGTCTCTTGTGTTCGAGGCCATGTCGTACATGCTAGGCTCGTCAAGTTAACCCTAAGTGTTTTGCATGTGTAAAACTGTCTTACACCCGTTGTATGTGAATGTGAGGATCTATCACACCGATCATCACGTGGTGCTTTGAAACAGACGAACTTTAGCAATGGTGCCGCAGTTAGAACACTTTCTTGAAATTATTATAAGGGATCATCTTATTTACTACCACCGTTCTAAGTAAACAAGATGCATAAAACATAATAAACATCACATGCAATTATATAAAGTAGTGACATGATATGGCCAATATCATATAGCTCCTTTGATCTTCATCTTGGGGCTCCATGATCATCTTGTCAGGCATGACACCATGATCTCCATCATCATGATCTCCATCATCGTGTCTCCATGAAGTTGCTGCGCCAACTATTACTTCTACTACTATGGCAAACCGTTTAGCAATAAAGTAAAGTAATTTACATGGCGTTGAATCAATGAACCATGGTCATACAATAATTAAGACAACTCCTATGGCTCCTGCCGGTTGTCATACTCATCTACATGCAAATCGTGATTCCTATTACAAGAACATGATCTCATACATCACAATATATCATTCATCATTCATCACAACTTCTGGTATATCACATCACATGACAATTGCTGCAAAAACAAGTTAGGCGTCCTCTAATTGTTGTTGCATATTTTACGTGGCTTCAATTGGGTTCTAGCAAGAGCGTTTTATTACCTCGAATAACCTGGCGTGATTTGTCAACTTCTATTTACCCTTCATAAGGACCCTTTTAGTCGAATCCGCTCCAACTAAAGTGGGAGGCAGGACACCGCTAACCACCTTATGCAACTGGTGCATGTCGATCGGTGGAACCTGTCTCACGTAAGCGTCGTGTAAGGTCGGTCCGGGCGCTTCATCCCACAATACCGCTGAAGCAAGATAAGACTAGTAGCGGCAAGAAAGTTGACAACATCTCGCCCACAACAAATTGTGTTCTACTCGCGCAAAGAACTACGCATAGACCTAGCTCATGATGCCCTTTGTTGGGGAGCGTTGCATAAAATAAAAAATTCCTCGTTCACCAAGATCCATTTATGAGTTCATCTAGCAGCAGTGAGAGATGCATCTACATACCCTTTGTAGATCGGCGTGCGAGGCGTTCAAGAGAGCGGGGTTGAGGGAGTCGTTCGTCGTGATCCAAATCACCGGAGATCCTAGCGCCCGAGCAGACGGCACCTCCGCATTCAACACCACGTCACGGTCAGCGTGGCGTCTCCTCCGTCGTGATCGGCAAGGGAAGGAGAGGTTGATGAAGATCCGGTGACGCATGACCGGCGTGGTGGTGGATCGGCGATCCCCGCGGCGAGCTTCGCCGAGCTTCTGCGAGAGGAGAGGTGTAGCGAGGGGAGAGGGGCGCCAAGATGCAGAGGTGTGCTGCCTCCCTCTCCCCTCCTTTATAGGCCCCAGGCGCCGACCCTGAGATCCAATCTCCAAGGGGCGGACCAGGGAGACTTGCCCCCAAGGCAAGTGGGCGCCCCCGCTAGGGTTTCA
>JAHIAM010012977.1:0-16464 GCA_021605205.1 Aegilops longissima
CCACATCATCGAGGGCATAGCGGCGAGCTTGCTGAATTCATCACGTCTTGTGCCACGATCAGGTTCCCTAGCGCAAGTTTGAACTCACGCTTCTTGAGACTCATGGCTCCAGCTGAGACATGAGCAGTCTGAAAACCTGCTGGAATTGATCCCAGAGATGCCACCCATGGGAAAAGTGGCGGTGTAATTCTCCCACCAGAAGCTGCAGGTCCATCCAGTTGATCTTGACAAAGCGCACCTTCTCGACATCGGTGCATCCAGCGGTGACTAGCTCTCTTCCGATCTTGCGGAGCAGGTCCTTGACCACAATCGGCTCAGTGCTACTAGAGAACAACTGGCGGATTCAATCTCAAAATCGAGTCAAGTTGTCCACGATGGGTGGTGGCGGTGGCGGTGGATTGTTGGCGGTGTTGTTACGATTACGAATGAGTAGCTGCATCAGTGCATTCTGCTGCTGGAGCAGCTGGGTGAGCTCCCGGCGGGAAACAAGTGTCACGTCTCGGAGGCATCTGGTGTTTTGGAGGGATGAGAAATTTAGAATAGAACAATGGTCTATGAGGAATAACACTACCCATATGAATGCACAATCATAACACACCAATCATTTATTCATTCCACTCAAACATGGTTCAAACTCGATTACAAAAGCTCATGACTAATCGAAGGAAAAACATCGTCCTAACTGATCGACGAAAAGTAAAAGATAACATGGTGGTCGACTAAAAAGTCTTCATCAGTGGCGCCTCCTCTTGGGGTTTCCTTCGGTGGTACTCCCTTCGAAATCCTGATCATTGCTCACGAGGGTGCTTCATCTCCACTCGGGTAAAGGTCCTCTCCCAAGTCCATCTTTTCCTCAATGCGGCAAGCTTCATCTTCAGGTCGTCGACTATCTCCATGAAGTCCGTGATTTCTTCCTCATAGCCAAGGAAGTCTCGCGTGCCTTCTCCTCCAGTTCGATTCGCGGAACAAAAGCTTCAGTGTGTCTTGAGTTCTGGCGATGCGAATCTCCCGTTTCACGAAGACACTCCAAGTCTGGATGTCGAGAGAGTGGAATCGTCCTCAATGAATGCGGATGATATCTCCATTCCTCGCCTGCGAGAAACCATGGCGAGTCTGAGTGATCGAGCTCGGCCTGTACTCCTCTCGGAGATGTCCAAGTGCTCGGTAGATCGGCACGTCCCTTCCGATGATCCGGTTGAACTCGGTGAATTCAAAGTTGATAGGCTCCGTGTGTCCTCAAGGTTCTCCACAGGATATGCACTTCAATCACATGGCGGGTGTCATTGGAAGTGCATTAGTGGGTTTCGGTGATCGAGGTAGAGCTATCTTCAGCTGCTTCACCATCTGGACCAGCTTTCTTCAAAGGCATCGTCTCATCGGGCTGGCAGAACTCCGGTAGCAAAGCTGGGTTGAACTTCGGCCATCTAGAATGTTGCAAAGGGAGAAAAGTCGAATTGAAGAGGAAGAATTATAGAATGAAAAGGGTTCAAAGTAAATGGTCTCGCTTATGGCTTTCCGATCCTAGGGGTTACGATCCTACGGTCAGCGTGTGCTCGATACCATCTCTGCGACTGACCCAAAATCGGTCAAATCTACGTATACATACCATCCCAAGATCATCTTTGGTACTCACGATACATCGATAAAGTAATCAAAGTTCAGTCACACCTGAATATCATTAATCGATTCTCATATAGAGTCTTTATTACAAGGGAATAAATTGGCTCAAGGCCAACTCATGAAATAAACTAAAAACACTGCGAGCGTCGAAGGTAGCGAGTCCATCCGACTCAAGGGCAATCATGGCGCGGGCGTAGCCTCACTCTGATGGAATATATCTACGCAACATAATACGTTGCAGCCATGTAAATCAGCTTTGGAATAAGCTGGCAAGTCATGAAGAATAACAATGATAAATTTACTAACACTATATGCATTTTTGGCTGTGGAGCTCTAAGTTTCATCATTTTGCGAAAAAGCAAATTTTATCCTACTACAGTGGACTTACTTGCAAATTACTACAATTGTTGGTAGTTATTGAGATGGTTCCGCCAACCAATATCTCGTTCCCAAATTATTAAGTCATAAACCCCTCAAATTCATCCATTAGTTTTAGTGTTGAGATATCCGAATACTTCCAAGTTCCATAGGCTCAAATGTCCATGGCGGGGACATGGCTGTCGATTAGATCTTTAACTCTGCGAGAGGTTTGCGCACTTTCCCATAAGAATCATTCCCTCCTTTAAAGTCTTAGCACTTCATGGTGTTTGAAGGCGGGACGAGATAAACGAGGTCTTCAAAGAGTTCTTACGGCCCTTGCGGTACCCATCAATCCTACCGTTCGTCTACTTCTCGTAGTACCGTCCAGCCAGCGTCACTACTAGGGTCAACCCAGCCAAAGCCCATAATGGCTTGCGGCTGCTGAGTAACTTCGGTCATGGGGCATCCATCCTTCTCTTCGTGGCTGGGTGAAGCTTTCCATGAGGATGTCATGGCGCTTCTCCATGCATCCAGCCACCCTTAGGTGCTCGAGGTGCCGTCAGCAAATCCTCCACCCGTAGTGATTTTCGAAGTCCATCTTGATCATTGTAGTCCATGGGGTTGTCATCATCATTGACTCTCACATCTTGCTTATGAATATCACTCATACCAAATCCGTCTCTGAGCATAGCAAAATAACTACTACGTCCCGGGGTCATGGTAACAAGGGGGTTGGTTCATCCTACCACATGATACTACTCAAGTTTAATGACTTCAAGATTTCACTACTGCATGCATGGTGGGGTGGTGACAACTACTAATGCACAAAAACATAGGTATAGAAATAACATGATCAATACTTGCCTTGCTGATGATCCTCGTAAGCTAAAAAGTCGTAGTAGCAAGCTTCGCACTCTGGAAACTCTACCGAGACAAACAAGAGCACAATAAGCACAAAGCAATGGATCACACAACATAACAAGGGTAACACAACAAAACAATCAAAACCAAATCCAAAAGAAAAACTCAAAGAAACCAATTCAAGTTTTTCCCTACTCCAAACAATAACTAAAAATAGTTTTTATATAACAAAAATTCCTTAACATAACCTAATCATGGTTTTAGGTTAACTTAACAGAAAAGGTTTCACTAAGCCACTAGGTGTAAAAGAATTAATTAAAATCTATTATAAAACTCATTTTAGGCTAATCCAATTTCTATTAAGAAAAATAATTTAAAACTTTTATTAATTATAAATAAAAGTTCATCTATTAGAATGACAGAAACTAACCTAGAATAACTAATCACAAGTTAAAAATAAATTCATTTACTAATTAATTAATTAGGAAAAGCAGGAACTAGTTAATTAATTAGGATTAATAGGATTCTGTCTAAAACTAATTATTTATTAATCCTAAAATACCCAAGTTAATTTCTAGGGTTTGGCAATGTCAAAATAAAGTGGTGACAAAAGAATCATGCAAAAATAATTTTCTAACTAAAGTTATAGCAGATTTACTATTCTGACTAAAACTAAAATAAAGCAATTTTAATTATTTTAACATAGCTAAATATATATTCTACAAAACTACATAAAATTTGCAATCCAACAAAAAAGAATCATCTAAAAATATTAAACAGAATAAAAGATATACATTTTGAAAACAGAAACTATTAAAGCTAAAACAGAAAATCAAAATAAAAAGAAAAAAGGCCTAATGGGCCTATCATGCACTAAGCGTAACTTAGTCTAAGCAGGCCCTAGGGTTTAAACTAAGCGAACCGGGCCTAAAATAAAACCTAACTAATAAATAAACCGAATGGAACCGGCGGTTTATAAATAAAACCTAACCCTTGAGGTTTCTAATCCTAGCCCTTGATCTAGGATCGAGACGGGGAGGGATGCAGAGGCTTACGGACTCAGCTGACAGCCAGCGATAGTCGTCAGGCGTCGAGGCGTCGTGAGCCAGCGACTCGTCGAGAGCTCAGACGAGGTCGGGAGGGTTCGGTGGTGTTAGAAGTCGGGGTGGACTAGGCGTCGTCGTGGCGACTATGGCGTGAGGCTCAGACCTCCGTGGCATAAGCAGGAGGAGAGAAGTGCTGCGGGGTCTCGGGGAATGGGGTCTGTGAGCTCGGCTCTTATAGCACAGGGGTCGGGCTCGCCGGAAGGGCATCGAGGCGGTCGGGGATCCGGATCCTTGGGATCAGTCGATCTCAGCGAGTCGGCGTGGGCGAGGAAGGAGGAGGCGGGTCCCAGGTCAGTGAGAGGAGAGAGGCGAGGGTCGGGTGGCGAAGCCTAGGGGTTCAGGCGGCGAGGAGAGGTGGCTGGGCTGGCTGTTGGGCGGCTCATTTGAGCTGGTGTGAGACTGCGGAGGGTGGCCTTGAGGCTGGGCACAGGGTGGCTTGGTGGCGCCAGGGAGTTTTCTTTATTTTTAAATAAAACTAAAACAAAAATAAAACCAAATCTATAAACAATTTATATAGGGTATATATATACCAAAATGATCAGGGAATATTCCCTTTCATTTGAACATTTTTCAAAGGCAAAATCAAACTTCATAAAAATCTATTTTTTCAAATTCAAATAAATTTCAGATTTGAATCCAAATCTTTTAGCAATGTTTCCTCTGATATTTTGGAGTGTCATGTTTGCTCCTCTCATACTTTTGATCAAGTATTTATCGGGCTTAGTTTTTGAAATGATTCCCACATGCCAAAGTTTGAAATTCAAATTCAAAACTCAACTTGCTCTATAACTTCAAATGGCATTCAAATTCAAACAGGAGTGCATAGGATGCTTATCTATAATTGTAAAACATTCCAAATAGGAAATTTTGGATGTTACAAACCTACCACCTTAAGATGAATCTAGCCCTCGAGATTGGGTTAACTAACAAATAGGTGCGGATGGTCTCGAAGAAGGGCTAGAGAGAAAGCAGGGAACAAAGCTGATGAAAGAATTATCATACAGAGAAATTCACTCAGAACTAACAAGAATGATAACGTGCTCCATTGGGCGGTTTAAGAAACGGAAGTCTCTAGGGGAATAAAGATGGAATGACTTCTAATTTTTAAGTCCGTATGGTTTGAAATACTTGCACACAAACCGCACGAAAGCGGTCCTGCAAATCTCGGCCCAAAAAAGGACGTTTGGTAATTCTAAATGGGACTACAGGATGAAAAACAATAGATTTGGCAGTTAAAGTTTGAGATTCGATGGTGCCGTAGATCCGTTTGGTCATCAGGTGTTCTGAGCCACACCCATGTCTAGCTAGAATAGTGTATCCGGCTCGGGCAAGAGATGAAGCGGGAACAAACTGATGAAAGAATTATCATACGAGGAATTCACTCAGAACTAACAAGGATGATAACGTGCTCCAAGCGGGAGGCGGTTTAGGAACTGCTGGAAGGCTCTAGGGGCATAAAGATGGAATGACTTCTAATTTTAGGTCCGTATGGTTTGAAATACTTGCACACAAACCGCCTGAAAGCGTTCACAAATCCTTGCCCAAAAAGGAAGTTTAGTAATTCTAAATGGGACTACTGGATGAAAAACAATAGTTTTGGCGATTAAAGTTTGAGATTCGATGGTGCCGTAGATCCGTTTGGTCATCGGTGTTCTGAGCCACACCCATGTCTAGCTAGAATAGTGTGTCCGGCTCAGGCAGAGAAGAAAGCAGGGAACAAACTGATGAAAGAATTATCATACTGAGGAATTCATCGAGAACTAACAAGGATGATAATGTGCTCTGTTGGAGCGGTTTGGAACTGCTTTGGAAGGCTAGAGGAATAAACATGGAATGACTTCTAATTTTAGGTCTGTATGGTTTGAAATACTTGCACACAAACCGCGCAAAGCGTTCTGAAATCTCGGCCCAAAAAGGGCGTTTAGTAATTCTAAATGGGACTCTGGGATGAAAAACAATAGTTTTGGCGAGTTAAAGTTTGAGATTCCATGGTGCCGTAGATCCGTTTGGTCATCGGGAGTTCTGAGCCATACCCATGTCTAGCTAGAATAGTGTGTCGAGACTCAGGCTAGAGAAAAGCAGGGAACAAACTGATGAAAGAATTATCATACCGAGGAATTCACTCAGAACTAACAAGAATGATAACGTGCTCCATTGGGCGGTTTAGGAACTCTTTGGAAGGCTCTAGGGAATAAAGATGGAAT
Organism: Aegilops longissima; assembly: GCA_021605205.1. Taxonomy (NCBI): domain Eukaryota; kingdom Viridiplantae; phylum Streptophyta; class Magnoliopsida; order Poales; family Poaceae; genus Aegilops; species Aegilops longissima. The sequence continues at coordinate 6,152 of JAHIAM010012977.1, forward strand.
GACTTCTAATTTTTAGGTCCGTATGGTTTGAAATACTTGCACACAAACATACAGCGTTCACAGAAATCTCGGCCCAAAAAGGGCGTTTGGTAATTCTAAAGGGACTACAGGATGAAAAACAATAGTTTTGGCGGTTAAAGTTTGAGATTCGATGGTGCTTAGTAGATCCGTTTGGTCATCGGTGTTCTGAGCCACACCCATGTCTAGCTAGAATAGTGTGTCGGCTCAGGCAAGAGAAAAGCAGGGAACAAACTGATGAAATAATTATCATACGAGGAATTCACTCAGAACTAACAAGGATGATAACGTGCTCCATTGGGCGGTTTAGGAACTTCTGGAAGGCTCTAGGGAATAAAGATGGAATGACTTCTAATTTTTAGGTCCGTATGGTTTGAAATACTTGCACACAAACCGCTTGAAAGCGTTCACAAATCTCGGCCCAAAAAGGAGGTTTGGTAATTCTAAAGGGACTACAGGATGAAAAACAATAGTTTTGGCGGTTAAAGTTTGAGATTCGATGGTGCCGTAGATCCGTTTGGTCATCGGGTGTTCTGAGCCACACCCATGTCTAGATAGAATAGTGTGTCCGGCTCGGGCAAGAGAAAAGCAGGAACAAACTGATGAAAGAATTATCATACGAGAAATTCACTCGAGAACTAACAAGGATGATAACGTGCTCCATTGGGCGGTTTAGGAACTCTTTGGAAGGCTCTAGGGAATAAAGATGGAATGACTTCTAATTTTTAGGTCCGTATGGTTTGAAATACTTTCACACAAACCGCACAAAAGCGTTCTGAAATCTCGGCCCAAAAAGGGCGTTTAGTAATTCTAAAGGGACTACAGGATGAAAAACAATAGTTTTCGCGATTAAAGTTTGAGATTCGATGGTGCCGTAGATCCGTTTGGTCATCGGTGTTCTGAGCCACACCCATGTCTAGCTAGAATAGTGTGTCCGGCTTAGGCAAGAGAGAAAGCAGGGAACAAACTGATGAAAGAATTATCATACCGAGGAATTCACTCAGAACTAACAAGGATGATAACGTGCTCCATTGGGCGGTTTAGGAACTCTTTGGAAGGCTCTAGGGAATAAAGATGGAATGACTTCTAATTTTAGGTCCGTATGGTTTGAAATACTTGCACACAAACCGCATGAAAGCGTTCACAAATCTTGGCCCAAAAAGGAAGTTTAGTAATTCTAAATGGGACTACGGGATGAAAAACAATAGTTTTGGCGGTTAAAGTTTGAGATTCGATGGTGCCGTAGATCCGTTTTGGTCATCGGTGTTCTGAGCCACACCCATGTCTAGCTAGAATAGTGTGTCCGGCTCGAGGCAAGAGAAAAGCAGGGAACAAACTGATGAAAGAATTATCATACGAGAAATTCACTCAGAACTAACAAGGATGATAACGTGCTCCATTGGGCGGTTTAGGAACTCTTTGGAAGGCTCTTGGGGAATAAAGATGGAATGACTTCTAATTTTTAGGTCCGTATGGTTTGAAATACTTGCACAAAACCGCGAAAGCGTTCACAAATCTCGGCCCAAAAAGGGCGTTTGGTAATTCTAAAAGGGACTACGGGATGAAAAACAATAGTTTTGGCGGTTAAAGTTTGAGATTCGATGGTGCCGTAGATCCGTTTGGTCATCGGTGTTCTGAGCCACACCCATGTCTAGCTAGAATAGTGTGTCCGGCTCAGGCAAGAGAAAAGCAGGGAACAAACTGATGAAAGAATTATCATACGAGGAATTCACTCGAGAACTAACAAGGATGATAACGTGCTCCGACTGGAGCGGTTTAGGAACTTCTGGAAGGCTCTACGGGAATAAAGATGGAATGACTTCTAATTTTTAGGTCTGTATGGTTTGAAATACTTGCACAAACCGCATGAAAGCGTTCACAAATCTCGGCCCAAAAGGGCGTTTAGTAATTCTAAATGGGACTACAGGATGAAAAACAATAGTTTTGGCGGTTAAAGTTTGAGATTCGATGGTGCCGTAGATCCGTTTGGTCATCAGGTATTCTGAGCCACACCCATGTCTAGCTAGAATAGTGTGTCGGCTCAGGCAAGAGAAGAAACGGGGAACAAACTGATGAAAGAATTATCATACCGAGGGAATTCACTCAGAACTAACAAGGATGATAACGTGCTCCGACTGGAGCGGTTTAGGAACTTCTGGAAGTCTCTAGGGGAATAAAGATGGAATGACTTCTAATTTTTAAGTCCGTATGGTTTGAAATACTTGCACACAAACCGCACGAAAGCGTTCCTGCAAATCTCGGCCCAAAAAAGGACGTTTGGTAATTCTAAATGGGACTACAGGATGAAAAACAATAGATTTGGCAGTTAAAGTTTGAGATTCGATGGTGCCGTAGATCCGTTTGGTCATCAGGTGTTACGAGCCACACCCATGTCTAGCTAGAATAGTGTGTCCGGCTCAGGCAAGAGATGAAACGGGGAACAAACTGATGAAAGAATTATCATACCGAGGGAATTCACTCAGAACTAACAAGGATGATAACGTGCTCCGACTGGAGCGGTTTAGGAACTGCTGGAAGGCTCTAGGGGCATAAAGATGGAATGACTTCTAATTTTTAGGTCCGTATGGTTTGAAATACTTGCACACAAACCGCACGAAAGCGTTCCTGGAAATCTTTGCCCAAAAAAGGAAGTTTAGTAATTCTAAATGGGACTACAGGATGAAAAACAATAGTTTTGGCAGTTAAAGTTTGAGATTCGATGGTGCCGTAGATCCGTTTGGTCATCAGGTGTTACGAGCCACACCCATGTCTAGCTAGAATAGTGTGTCCGGCTCAGGCAAGAGAAAAGCAGAGGAACAAACTGATGAAATAATTATCATACCGAGGAATTCACTCAGAACTAACAAGGATGATAACGTGCTCCATTGGGCGGTTTAGGAACTTCTGGAAGGCTCTAGGGAATAAAGATGGAATGACTTCTAATTTTAGGTCCGTATGGTTTGAAATACTTGCACATAAACCGCATGAAAGCGTTCTGAAATCTCGGCCCAAAAAGGGCGTTTGGTAATTCTAAAAGGGACTACGGGATGAAAAACAATAGTTTTGGCAGTTAAAGTTTGAGATTCGATGGTGCCGTAGATCCGTTTGGTCATCGGTGTTCTGAGCCACACCCATGTCTAGCTAGAATAGTGTGTCGGCTTAGGCAAGAGAAAAGCAGGGAACAAACTGATGAAAGAATTATCATACCGAGGAATTCACTCGGAACTAACAAGGATGATAACGTGCTCCATTGGGCGGTTTAGGAACTGCTGGAAGGCTCTAGGGAATAAAGATGGAATGACTTCTAATTTTAGGTCCGTATGGTTTGAAATACTTGCACACAAACCATGAAAGCGTTCACAAATCTCGGCCCAAAAAAGGGCGTTTAGTAATTCTAAATGGGACTACAGGATGAAAAACAATAGTTTTGGCAGATTAAAGTTTGAGATTCGATTGTGCAGTAGATCCGTTTGGTCATCAGGTGTTCTGAGCCACACCCATGTCTAGCTAGAATAGTGTGTCCGGCTTAGGCAAGAGAAAAGCAGGGAACAAACTGATGAAAGAATTATCATACTGAGGAATTCACTCGAGAACTAACAAGGATGATAACGTGCTCCATTGGGCGGTTTAGGAACTCTTTGGAAGGCTCTAGGGAATAAAGATGGAATGACTTCTAATTTTTAGGTCCGTATGGTTTGAAATACTTGCACAAACCGCATGAAAGCGTTCACAAATCTTGGCCCAAAAAGGAAGTTTAGTAATTCTAAATGGGACTACAGGATGAAAAACAATAGTTTTGGCAGTTAAAGTTTGAGATTCGATGGTGCCGTAGATCCGTTTTGGTCATCAGGTGTTACGAGCCACACCATGTCTAGCTAGAATAGTGTGTCCGGCTCGAGGCAAGAGAAAAGCAGGAACAAACTGATGAAAGAATTATCATACGAGGAATTCACTCAGAACTAACAAGGATGATAACGTGCTCCATTGGGCGGTTTAGGAACTCTGGAAGGCTCTAGGGAATAAAGATGGAATGACTTCTAATTTTTAGGTCCGTATGGTTTGAAATACTTGCACACAAACCGCATGAAAGCATTCTGGAAATCTCGGCCCAAAAAGGGCGTTTGGTAATTCTAAAGGGACTACGGGATGAAAAACAATAGTTTTGGCAGTTAAAGTTTGAGATTCGATGGTGCCGTAGATCCGTTTGGTCATCGGTGTTCTGAGCCACACCATGTCTAGCTAGAATAGTGTGTCCGGCTCAGGCAAGAGAAAAGCAGGGAACAAACTGATGAAAGAATTATCATACCGAAATTCACTCAGAACTAACAAGGATGATAACGTGCTCCGACTAGGCGGTTTAGGAACTTCGGAAGGCTCTAGGGAATAAAGATGGAATGACTTCTAATTTTTAGAGTCGTATGGTTTGAAATACTTGCACACAAACCGCGAAAGCGTTCACAAATCTCGGCCCAAAAAGGGCGTTTAGTAATTCTAAATGGGACTACGGGATGAAAAACAATAGTTTTGGCAGTTAAAGTTTGAGATTCGATGGTGCCGTAGATCCGTTTGGTCATCAGGTGTTCTGAGCCACACCCATGTCTAGCTAGAATAGTGTGTCCGGCTCAGGCAAGAGAAAAGCAGGGAACAAACTGATGAAAGAATTATCATACCGAGGAATTCACTCGAGAACTAACAAGGATGATAACGTGCTCCATTGGGCGGTTTAGGAACTGGAAGTCTCTAGGGAATAAAGATGGAATGACTTCTAATTTTTAAGTCCGTATGGTTTGAAATACTTGCACACAAACCGCATAAGCGTTCTGCAAATCTCGGCCCAAAAAGGGCGTTTGGTAATTCTAAATGGGACTACAGGATGAAAAACAATAGATTTGGCGGTTAAAGTTTGAGATTCGATGGTGCCGTAGATCCGTTTGGTCATCGGTGTTCTGAGCCACACCCATGTCTAGCTAGAATAGTGTGTCCGGCTCAGGCAAGAGATGAAGCAGGGAACAAACTGATGAAAGAATTATCATACCGAAGAATTCACTCAGAACTAACAAGGATGATAACGTGCTCCAAGCGGGGCGGTTTAGGAACTCTTTGGAAGGCTCTAGGGGCATAAAGATGGAATGACTTCTAATTTTTAGGTCCGTATGGTTTGAAATACTTGCACACAAACGCCGCAAGCGTTCACAAATCCTTGCCCAAAAAGGAAGTTTAGTAATTCTAAATGGGACTACAGGATGAAAAACAATAGTTTTGGCAGTTAAAGTTTGAGATTCGATGGTGCCGTAGATCCGTTTGGTCATCGGTGTTCTGAGCCACACCCATGTCTAGCTAGAATAGTGTGTCCGGCTCAGGCAAGAGAAAAGCAGGGAACAAACTGATGAAAGAATTATCATACCGAGGAATTCACTCGAACTAACAAGGATGATAATGTGCTCTGTTGGGCGGTTTTGGAACTTTGGAAGGCTAGGGAATAAACATGGAATGACTTCTAATTTTTAGGTCTGTATGGTTTGAAATACTTGCACACAAACGCGCGCAAGCGTTCACAAATCTCGGCCCAAAAAGGGCGTTTAGTAATTCTAAATGGGACTACAGGATGAAAAACAATAGTTTTGGCAGTTAAAGTTTGAGATTCCATGGTGCCGTAGATCCGTTTGGTCATCGGGAGTTCTGAGCCATACCCATGTCTAGCTAGAATAGTGTGTAGGACTCAGGCTAGAGAAAAGCAGGGAACAAACTGATGAAAGAATTATCATACGAGGAATTCACTCGAGAACTAACAAGAATGATAACGTGCTCCATTGGGCGGTTTAGGAACTCTTGGAAGGCTCTAGGGAATAAAGATGGAATGACTTCTAATTTTTAGGTCCGTATGGTTTGAAATACTTGCACAAACCGCATGAAAGCGTTCACAAATCTCGGCCCAAAAAGGGCGTTTAGTAATTCTAAAAGGGACTGAGGATGAAAAACAATAGTTTTGGCGGTTAAAGTTTGAGATTCGATGGTGCCGTAGATCCGTTTGGTCATCGGTATTCTGAGCCACACCATGTCTAGCTAGAATAGTGTGTCCGGCTCAGGCAAGAGAAAAGCAGGGAACAAACTGATGAAAGAATTATCATACCGAGGAATTCACTCAGAACTAACAAGGATGATAACGTGCTCCATTGGGCGGTTTAGGAACTCTGGAAGTCTCTAGGGAATAAAGATGGAATGACTTCTAATTTTTAAGTCCGTATGGTTTGAAATACTTGCACAAACCGCATAAGCGTTCTGCAAATCTCGGCCCAAAAAGGGCGTTTGGTAATTCTAAATGGGACTACTGGGATGAAAAACAATAGATTTGGCGAGTTAAAGTTTGAGATTCGATGGTGCCGTAGATCCGTTTGGTCATCAGGTGTTCTGAGCCACACCCATGTCTAGCTAGAATAGTGTGTCGGCTCAGGCAAGAGATGAAGCAGGGAACAAACTGATGAAAGAATTATCATACGAAGAATTCACTCAGAACTAACAAGGATGATAACGTGCTCCGACAGGGCGGTTTAGGAACTCTTGGAAGGCTCTAGGGGCATAAAGATGGAATGACTTCTAATTTTTAGGTCCGTATGGTTTGAAATACTTGCACACAAACCGCGAAAGCGTTCACAAATCTTGCCCAAAAAGGAAGTTTAGTAATTCTAAATGGGACTACGGGATGAAAAACAATAGTTTTGGCGGTTAAAGTTTGAGATTCGATGGTGCCGTAGATCCGTTTGGTCATCGAGGTGTTCTGAGCCACACCCATGTCTAGCTAGAATAGTGTGTCGGCTCAGGCAAGAGAAAAGCAGGGAACAAACTGATGAAAGAATTATCATACCGAGGAATTCCTCAGAACTAACAAGGATGATAATGTGCTCCTTGGGCGGTTTGGAACTCTGGAAGGCTAGAGGGAATAAACATGGAATGACTTCTAATTTTTAGGTCGTATGGTTTGAAATACTTGCACACAAACCGCGAAAGCGTTCTGGAAATCTCGGCCCAAAAAGGGCGTTTAGTAATTCTAAATGGGACTACAGGATGAAAAACAATAGTTTTGGCGAGTTAAAGTTTGAGATTCCATGGTGCCGTAGATCCGTTTGGTCATCGGGAGTTCTGAGCCATACCCATGTCTAGCTAGAATAGTGTGTCGGACTCGGGCTAGAGAAAAAGCAGGGAACAAAGCTGATGAAAGAATTATCATACGAGGAATTCACTCAGAACTAACAAGAATGATAACGTGCTCCACTGGAGCGGTTTAGGAACTTTTGGAAGGCTCTAGGGGAATAAAGATGGAATGACTTCTAATTTTTAGGTCCGTATGCTTTGAAATACTTGCACACAAACCGCTGAAAGCGTTCACAAATCTCGGCCCAAAAAGGGCGTTTAGTAATTCTAAAAGGGACTACGGGATGAAAAACAATAGTTTTGGCGGTTAAAGTTTGAGATTCGATGGTGCCGTAGATCCGTTTGGTCATCGGTGTTCTGAGCCACACCCATGTCTAGCTAGAATAGTGTGTCCGGCTCAGGCAAGAGATGAAGCAGGGAACAAACTGATGAAAGAATTATCATACCGAAGAATTCCTCAGAACTAACAAGGATGATAACGTGCTCCGGCGGGGCGGTTTAGGAACTCTTTGGAAGGCTCTAGGGGCATAAAGATGGAATGACTTCTAATTTTTAGGTCCGTATGGTTTGAAATACTTGCACACAAACCCGCTGAAAGCGTTCACTGAAATCCTTGCCCAAAAAGGAAGTTTAGTAATTCTAAATGGGACTACTGGGATGAAAAACAATAGTTTTGGCAGTTAAAGTTTGAGATTCGATGGTGCCGTAGATCCGTTTGGTCATCAGGTGTTACGAGCCACACCCATGTCTAGCTAGAATAGTGTGTCCGGCTCAGGCAAGAGAAGAAACGGGGAACAAACTGATGAAAGAATTATCATACCGAGGGAATTCAGTCAGAACTAACAAGGATGATAATGTGCTCTGACTGGAGCGGTTTTGGAACTGCTGGAAGGCTAGAGGGGAATAAACATGGAATGACTTCTAATTTTTAGGTCTGTATGGTTTGAAATACTTGCACACAAACCGCACGAAAGCGTTCCTGGAAATCTCGGCCCAAAAAAGGACGTTTAGTAATTCTAAATGGGACTACAGGATGAAAAACAATAGTTTTGGCAGTTAAAGTTTGAGATTCCATGGTGCCGTAGATCCGTTTGGTCATCGGGGATTCTGAGCCATACCCATGTCTAGCTAGAATAGTGTGTCGGACTCAGGCTAGAAGAAAGCAGGGAACAAACTGATGAAAGAATTATCATACCGAAATTCACTCAGAACTAACAAGAATGATAACGTGCTCCATTGGGCGGTTTAGGAACTGCTGGAAGGCTCTAGGGAATAAAGATGGAATGACTTCTAATTTTTAGGTCCGTATGGTTTGAAATACTTGCACACAAACCGCCTGCGGAAGCGTTCACAAATCTCGGCCCAAAAAGGGCGTTTAGTAATTCTAAAAGGGACTACAGGATGAAAAACAATAGTTTTGGCGGTTAAAGTTTGAGATTCGATGGTGCCGTAGATCCGTTTGGTCATCGGTGTTCTGAGCCACACCATGTCTAGCTAGAATAGTGTGTCCGGCTCGAGGCAAGAGAAAAGCAGGGAACAAACTGATGAAATAATTATCATACCGAGGAATTCACTCGAGAACTAACAAGGATGATAACGTGCTCCATTGGGCGGTTTAGGAACTTCTGGAAGGCTCTAGGGAATAAAGATGGAATGACTTCTAATTTTTAGGTCCGTATGGTTTGAAATACTTGCACAAACCGCATGCAAAGCGTTCACAAATCTCGGCCCAAAAAGGGCGTTTGGTAATTCTAAAAGGGACTACAGGATGAAAAACAATAGTTTTGGCGAGTTAAAGTTTGAGATTCGATGGTGCACTAGATCCGTTTGGTCATCAGGTGTTCTGAGCCACACCATGTCTAGCTAGAATAGTGTGTCCGGCTCAGGCAAGAGAAAAGCAGGGAACAAACTGATGAAAGAATTATCATACCGAGGAATTCACTCGAGAACTAACAAGGATGATAACGTGCTCCATTGGGCGGTTTAGGAACTCTTTGGAAGGCTCTAGGGAATAAAGATGGAATGACTTCTAATTTTTAGGTCCGTATGGTTTGAAATACTTGCACACAAACCACAAAAGCGTTCACAAATCTCGGCCCAAAAAGGGCGTTTAGTAATTCTAAAGGGACTACGGGATGAAAAACAATAGTTTTGCGATTAAAGTTTGAGATTCGATGGTGCGTAGATCCGTTTGGTCATCGGTGTTCTGAGCCACACCCATGTCTAGCTAGAATAGTGTGTCGGCTTAGGCAAGAGAAAAGCAGGGAACAAACTGATGAAAGAATTATCATACCGAGAATTCACTCAGAACTAACAAGGATGATAACGTGCTCCAGTGGGCGGTTTAGGAACTCTTTGGAAGGCTCTAGGGGAATAAAGATGGAATGACTTCTAATTTTAGGTCCGTATGGTTTGAAATACTTGCACACAAACCGCGAAAGCGTTCACAAATCTCGGCCCAAAAAAGGACGTTTAGTAATTCTAAATGGGACTACAGGATGAAAAACAATAGTTTTGGCAGTTAAAGTTTGAGATTCGATGGTGCCGTAGATCCGTTTGGTCATCAGGTGTTCTGAGCCACACCATGTCTAGCTAGAATAGTGTGTCCGGCTCAGGCAAGAGAAAAGCAGGGAACAAACTGATGAAAGAATTATCATCCGAGGAATTCACTCGAGAACTAACAAGGATGATAACGTGCTCCGACTAGGCGGTTTAGGAACTCTGGAAGGCTCTAGGGAATAAAGATGGAATGACTTCTAATTTTAGGTCCGTATGGTTTGAAATACTTGCACACAAACCGCGAAAGCGTTCTGGAAATCTCGGCCCAAAAAGGACGTTTAGTAATTCTAAATGGGACTGAGGATGAAAAACAATAGTTTTGGCGGTTAAAGTTTGAGATTCGATGGTGCCGTAGATCCGTTTGGTCATCGAATTATTCTGAGCCACACCCATGTCTAGCTAGAATAGTGTGTCCGGCTCAGGCAAGAGAAAAGCAGGGAACAAACTGATGAAAGAATTATCATCCGAGGAATTCACTCAGAACTAACAAGGATGATAACGTGCTCCGACTAGGCGGTTTAGGAACTCTGGAAGTCTCTAGGGAATAAAGATGGAATGACTTCTAATTTTTAGAGTCGTATGGTTTG
>JAHIAM010012978.1:0-19046 GCA_021605205.1 Aegilops longissima
TTACCCCTCATCCACTATAGTCACCTCCGTGTTCTCGATATCTTTGTGGTCTCCGGCCTTTTCTTTCCCCTCGTCTTGAGCTCAGGCCTACTCCAATGCTACAGGCTAGTGTCCCTCTAATCGGCCTTTCGATGTACCCTTTTTTTCTTGGCCTCTTTTGCAGGAAGACAAAAGCTGATTTCCTTTCGATCTGGGTGAGTTGAGCCATGGCTATGTTGTGGTGAGGTGATCGGTTTGGTGGTTACTTGAGGATTTTGGGTGTAACCTACCTCAACTCCTCTCTTGTCGGACGTCGGTGCTATCGTATTCGCGTGACCTGAAGCATGACTCACCAAGCAATGGCGTGGATGCCCACTTCTGCGTCTTCTTTGTACATGATCGGAACTCTTCTTTGTGGCCCTCGAGTTATAGTTGGTGCTTCTTCGAGCCGCGGCGTAACGGCTGTTCTCTCCAAACTCGGTGTTGTTGATCCCCAGGTTTGAGGGGGTTTAGATGTTATAGTTACTTGTGTACATCCCCATTGTATAAGGGCTTTTACTTTACCACATCTATTACTAGCCCATGGCCGTAAAAGTTTGCTATTCATCCAACAGGGGTTATCCGTATCAACCTTCCCTATGACACCAAACAAATGCTTTTTAGTCTATGTAGCAGGCAGACACAGATCAACAAATGTTTTGGGGTGAGGTCATATTGGATATATTCAGATGTCTAGTAGTGCTTAGGCAACATAGGTAGGAGGTTCAGCCTTAACTCCCGACAGTTGAATCACCCCGTACAGCTAGGCGTTGGGCGTCCTCCACCTCCATCACCGTGCCATGGGGTCGCTTGGTCGCTTATTCCCTTCCACTTCCCGTCAATCCTCGTAGACACCGCGGCACATCCTGTCCAGTGACATCACCGTCAGGAGCGTCACGATGGAGTTCACATGCAGCCCGTATCTCCCCGCATATCTACAGGAAAGAGAAGAACAAAGGTTAGAAAAGGGGAGAGAAAAGGACTAAGCCAGGGGAAGCACTCACCAGACGAGAGGGACGACATGGCCACCGGCGCCGGAAACCCAAGCCATGGGGGAGGGTCGGGGTGGGCTTTCGTGGCGGAAGCACCGGATCTAGTCGGATGGGAGGGCGCCGCGGTTCAATAGGGACCTCGGGCTGTGCTTCGGGGTCGCAGGGTTCGCCGGACGTCGCCTGAATCAGTCGTCGCTGATGGGGCAGCGAGGAACCACGTGTAGAGAGAGAATGGGACACGAGAGGGAGGGTGGCTGGGGATGCGGTCGATCCGGCAGCCGCCGGAGCTACAGTGGGAGGAGGGAGGGGAGGGCCGGCGGCGAGGTGGGTCGGAGGAGAGAGAGGCGGCGGAGATCTGGGAGACAGGGGAATCGGGGCTCTGTTTTCAGGCGTTTCTCTTTTCGTCTTTTCTTTGCATATGTATACTACCATAGGGTAATGATGACAAATCTGCAACGCATATGCTACAGCCTGGTATGCTATCTATTATGAATTTTACAACATATAATTAAATCTCACCCCTAATAAAGCAGTTGGTGAATAGTCTTCGGTTTATTTTATTTGGGTTTTTAATACCTCCCCCCCCCATCCCAGTCCTCAAAAAAACCCACAAAAAATCCATCGACCCCATCCCGTTGCCTCCCATCGATCTCATTTATCGTTTCCGCCCCTTTAAAACCCATTTTCCCCCTTGCCCTCCCATCAATCGTTGCCCCACCCCGCCCGTCGAGGGGCGTCGCCACCGCCCGGGCAGGTATGATGGTTTGAATCCGCCCGCCTCTGCAAAAGGGCGGTTTTCAATCCGCCGGAACTCCGAATCGCCGCCAAGACTCCGGCGGGGTTTCAAACCAAGCGAACTCCGTATCGCATAATCGTCACCGCCCCCTCCCGGCCCCCGTCTTTATCTCCCAACCCGTTTGGTGCCGTCAGTCTGCATGAATCGCTCTGCCCACCCCCTGGCGGCCATCCGGCACATTTGGGATGATGGAGGTGATGGCCGTCCTGTTTCCCCATCTTCGCGATGGGACCCGTGGGGGCGGCGCTGCTCTCTGCGTCGATGGCGTGGCGTGGTCCTTCCCCTTCAAGTGTGGCGGCTCCTTGCGGATCCGGTGATAACTGATTTTGGGGCGGCTGGGATCTCACGCAGCATTTATTTGATGTCGGTGTTCGATCATGATGGAACGACTATAATGTCGGTACAAGAATTTGAACGAGGCTCATCTCGTGGATGGTTGTGGCGGCAGGGCACACAATCCATTGATTCACACATAAGGTTTGCCTTTTTCTTCTTTTGCATTCTTCTCTATTAAGTTTGGATTGTTTGTGTTGGGAAAAAGATTTAGGACCCTAGATTTATACAGTTTAAGAACTTACAAAGTTTAGCAAGTAGGTTCAACATTAAGGTGCTTATAAATAATTTCTTATCTTTTTGTAATTCATGATTCTTTTTAGTAGCATCCTTATAGTACACCATTGGAATGTGCACATTTAGTCTTTATTAGTAATACAGTTTCTTGATTCTTGAATTTGAGCACATTTAGCGACCACTGCGTCGTCGTGCTCTAACAGAAAATCGTAGCCGACCGACCGTAGCCATGTACCAAGGCTCCTCCGCCCTGAGTCTTCAAGCGATCCTTGTAAAATTATTCCGTTTGATGCGGCATGCGTTGTTGCTGCCTGTAAATCCATCTCGCACCAAATGTATGTGAACAAGATTCATTGGGGTTCCTCTATTTTATAGCTTTCCTCTTCTTTTCATGCAAGATCAGTCTCGATCCATCTCACTCCATGGATGCAGGTCAAAACCGGTTGTTCACAATGTTGGGCATTATTTATATCGAAGGCGAGGAGGAAGATTTGGATGCTGTAACCACAATGGCAAGGGCCAAACATGGTTCAACGCAATGCCGATGGGTGCTGAGATTATGATGTTTGGTTTATTTGTTGAAAGTTATAGCCCATGTTTCATGATTTATTTGCCGGTTAATCATGATATTTTGAAGTGCCCGACAATTGCTAGTTTTGCATCTCTTACTTTTCAACTTGCTGCATATACAGATATAACCATTAGAATCTGTTTGTACAATGTATTTACTTATTCAACATGCTTCAGTTATGCTTCTTTGAAAATCCAGTTGTAGATTGCAGTGCAGCCCCATTTAGATCTTGGCTGTAGTATTATTCTTGTCTTATGTCGTGAAGATTGATATGTGATACCATGACATAGCATATGTGGTTCCTTAGTAGTCACATTTGGTGGTAGTTCGATTGTTTGCTAGATTACGAGATAAGACCAAGTGCTTCTCCTTTCGGTTGTGGTTTTGATAGGAACATGAAGACTTGTGCCATCCATGGAGCATGTTTGATTAAAAGGAGTAAGTCAACATACAACTTGTTTCTTATGTTTTATTTAGATAAAATGATTGTTCCTTGAGTCATTTTCTTCTACAAATGCAGCATAGTTGCTCAATATATTGACCAGGAAGAAGTTTGTTACAAGTGTTTTATAGAGTTGACACGAGACATCCGACGGGATACATTGGTAGGGACTTCATGAAAGGCGGACTCTATTTAATCCTTTCCAGCTGTTACTGAACACCAAGCCCTATTTGATATGCTTAGTGATTGTTATATAGGTGAAGGAATCGCGAAGAAGCTTCCGTTCAGCATGGTTTCTCAATGGAAGAATATCTGAAGCAAACCTCCCTACTTCTTTGTTCCCTTCGTTTGTCCCCTTGGCGCCTACAATGGCGAGAGGGTGGAAGGAAGGGAGGCGGAGGAAGGAAGATGGGGATATATGAGAGAGGGAGATAGGAAGAAGGAGATGGGCATATATGGAAGAGGGAAGATCAGAGAGGAGGGAGATTTACGGATTGTCGTTGAGCCACTCAAATATGCATGTCTCTGTTGCATTAACGGACAATTAACTATAGAAAAATTCAAGGCTATTTTTAAAGTGACATTTATTGCGTGTTCCAATCCGCCTTAATTATAGAATAATCTAATATTTGATTTCTCCAGTAAGCAGTATACTATATATTAACTGGGACTTTGAATTTGTGCTTCAGGAAAATCTGAATAGACCTCGTCCACGGATAATTTGAGGTACATCAGTTTGAACAATTTTGAGTGGTCAACATTATTTACCGCTAGCCACATATCTCACTTGTGTTGGTCCCCTAGAATATGCTAATGTTTAGTTTCCAGTTTTTCAACTATCAAATATCAGTGGACTTTACATGGTTTCCAAAATAAAAATAAAATAGACTCATATGGCCCGAGTTTGATTGCTTAGGAGGATTCTTTCATAGATTATAATAGTCATTGGCTAAAAAGTATTGTCAGTGCTACAAACATAAAACTGATGAAAGAACATATTTGTACCTTATTACCGTGACTATACACACAAGAACCTAAACACTCATTATTGGTTATATATTGAGTTGCAATAGTATTTGATTTTCATGAAAATATGATTACTGTTTCTTCATTCAGTTTCATGTGGCAATGGCGTGGAGGCACAGTCCGGCGCATTTAAGCTCAGGAGGGGAGGCACATATCTCATCAATGGAAAAGCCGCTCCAAAAATCCCTAACCCTCCATGGAGCCATTGCTGAGGGGCGAGATCAACGCCACCCATCCGACCACCGAGATGTAGAAGGTATGTCCTGGTGCTTCCCCAGAATCTTTGCCCCTCTTGAGAGACCACATGGCGTTCTGGTGGCAGTTTTGCCAAGGCTGGAAGCCAAGAACACTTTAATTTTGATCATGGACTTGACATTGTGGTGGGGCTGGTGCAGTCGGAATTTCTTGTTGGCGTATAACAATGTTTCAATGGGTGCCTCTTCTCACGCACAAGTCTCAGGAGACAACGGCAGCTATTTAGAATAACCACAACAAAATTGTGACACGGGTGGTTAGTGGGAGAAGGAACCTGAGACCCAGCGATTCTGCAGCAAGGGTGGTGTGTAGAAGATAGTTGAGCCAAATATATATAAGTCACTTTGGAAAAAGTGTGTAGTTATCGTTGTAATAGAGATCCATTCCTATATTTTCACGATATGCATGGTTGAATAGTACTCCCTCGTAAACTAATATAAGGCGTTTAGATCACTAATGCAGTGATCTAAATGCCTATATTATTTTGAAGGATACTATTTGATATTGAAATGTAATACAAAATGAAACATGGTGGACAGGGCTTTTGGAGCTGCGAAGAAGATGTCATGGTGGAAGCGGACATGTTATAGAAGATGTTGAGGTGGCACGAGTTAATGGCCAAATGGGGTTCCTCGACACGAAGAGAAGGATGCTGCAGTGACCGTCTGGGTTCCATTTCCAACAGAGAAGAACTTATGAATGGTATGTCACGATCCGTTCATTCTTTCATTTGATCCTTACCCCTCAACTCAGATTCATTTTATTGTTACTTATGCATTATTTTGATGGATCAATAAATTTGGTGGCATTAATTGCAATGAAATCATATATCCATAAACTTCACATTGTTGTTTCGAGTCTGCTGGTCACTACTTCAAGTTATCCTCATCGGAGTTGATAGTCGGTTTCACCAAGAAATAAAAACAGAGAAAAACCCGGTCTTACTACCGATAGCCTCAAACAAGTATATGGGTAATTTCCTTGTAATGATTATTAGAATTGTTGTTTCTGAAATTCAGTCTTCGAATTAACATGGCTAAGTGAAGGGTAAATAAATCCAGTTTAACAGTACTTGTGGATCGTTTAGATGGAGGAGCACTCTTAGTTTTGTTCTTAGATTCAATTCTGAATCATTTAGGTGCAATTCAGATTCAGGCATTTTCTTAAATTTTGCCTGTTATTAATGTCAACTTAATACATACGTCCTTCACTACAGTCTACATACTTGGTACATATAATGTCTCTGCCCAAACAACCCGTCTAGCTCACTTTTTCCGGCATAGCCTTTTCCAATCTTATGTCAATTGGTCTTTGCTTTGTAGGCACTAGAAAGGAATAATCCTATCCACTATCACAATGAAACAAGAGAAAATTCCTTGTAGTCATCTATAAGGTCAGCATGCTGGGGCTTGGTTGATTCATTTATATTGCTATTTCTATGCCACGTAAAAAGGATCTACTATCCACAATTAATTTGCTTACCCATGTGAGTTTGGGGATATTTTTCTCTTGTTAGGATGCATGTCGATTTAAATTCTCTGATATCTATGTATTAGTGCAATTTTTTTGTAAAAACTACTACCAGTCCACGCATGAAGGTGCATAATTTCTTAGTATTTTCTCATTACCCTCTTGAATTTACTTAGTAATAGTATTTTGTTATTTGGGTCTGAAGATACCAATATTGTGAAAAGTAAATAATTTGGGAGGAAAGCGATTTGAACTTTATACTATTAAGGATAGTAAACCAAATTGATTTGTATAGGCGTGAATAATCAAACCAAAAAGGGAGTTGATTAGTAAGGAGACATCTAGGATGTTTCAAATTCTGTCAAAAGCTCAATATAAATATGTGTAGATGTGTTAAAATTTGTTCACTGAATTTCTGGTAATATAATTAGTACTACTCCTCTGTTTCTAAATGCGTCTTTTAGATATTCCACTCGGACTAATATGAAGCAAAATAGTGAATCTACACTCTAAAATATGTCTATATACATTGTATTAGTTTGTATTGAATTCCATAGAAAGACTTGTATTTAGAGCGGAGGGAATATATTTATTGGATAAAATTCTTTTAAATACACTATATATACTGTGTACTAAATGGTGGAATCGTTGGCGCCTTTGCCCATTCAAATAGAGAGGAGAAACCCTAGATGGGATGCTCACGCATTTGGCCTCACCAAGGTTCACTGCCTCGCATGCTTCCTAGGCGAACTGAGATGCCGTCTTGAGCCACTCGTTCTCGAAAAAAATCTCAGATGCCATTGTTCCATTGACCTGATTCTGATTGTTTTGCAGATTAAAATCGTGTTTTGAAATTATATTCATCAAGTGGAGACACTTTCCAATGTGCTAAGATCGACTCAACATTATAGGGTTATTACATCTTGAATTCTGGTTCTTAGAGCTTTGGTTTATAACCCTTATTTGCATGTCTTGTCTTTTGTTTCGGGTTTCAAGCTTCACAAAATCTTCTTGAAATCTTGTACTCAAAGTGTAGAAAATGGTTTTTTGAAATGTCACGGCCTACATTACTAACATTGTTGTAATGTTTGTTGGCACCTATTCTTTAATCCGTTCAATTACAGAGTTTATGATTATGTAAATGGAGTATGGGATCTGAGAAGAAGAAAAAATAATAGTACTTTCCACGGGCATATTGACATATCCTCGTTTACTTCCCCTTGTCTTGACTAACTCCTTAAATCATCAACATGTGTGTTATATAGTTGCATCCGATTCAAGGAAGATAATGGACAAGTACATTGGTATGAATAGGTTGATTTGACAGAAAATGCATACAGATTATCAGTTTTCCTGTTGAGTTGTACTATTATGCTACAAAATACACATCAGCTATTATGCTACAGAACGCATTTAGTGAGTTCTTCCTTTTTACACAAACAAGAGTTTCCTGCTTTCTGGTATCTGTGGTGCCCCCTTTCATTTAGTGAGTTCTTCCTTAATGGACCTTAATGGAGGATATGGTATAGGTAATAGTGGTGGTGTTTTATGCACTATTTCCCCCCGAGTTCCACACCATGACTCCCTGCCCCGCGGCGTCCCCGCGCCTCCCCCTTCGGGACATCCTTAAAATACAATTGAGTTGCATCCTATAATCTTCTGCGTCCCGGTTTTAATGGACGGTTTCAGCAAAAATGTCCCTCAGGAAACCAGTGGGAAGGGTGTGTTGTAGGGTGGAGTTCTTGTGTTGGAACAACGTGTTGGAGATAACATGGCGAATAGTCCGTTACAACTTATTTCTTCCCCACATATGAGTTGGATTTGGGGGAGCCGGACGGTTGAATTTGGGGAGTTGCGGGCACCCATTTGAACACGACCGAACATATGAGGAGAAATGAGTTAATACTTGTTTAATATTGTACAAAAATATTTTGCTAATAATGAGACAAGTTCTGATTTGTAACTGCAATATTCTTCCATGTATACAAATTACATATTGGCGAAATATAAGCCAAAGTTGAATCTCAAGCCTTAATTTACACTAAAGAATAATATAGGTTTGATATATGTGGAATAGGATATTTTCCTTGAGAATCTACTAGATGGGTGGTGTTATCCATCCTTGTGAAAGTTGCATGATCTTAGCGAACCAACTCACAATGCTATCTCGACAATGCTTTATTTACAGTATCTTTTTTAGGAAAACACTAGGTTAAAGCCTCGCCAAAAAATCAGATGCAAAGTTATTATAATTGCCATTTATGATCACGACGTCTTCTTAGAATGAATGTTCTCCGGCCTTTAAATAAGAGATATACTAGAAGTTGAGGGCAGTTGGAGGGCCTTAGTCCTTAGAAGAAAAATAGATGGGGCATGTCCAAGCTATGAATAGTAGATGGGAAAATGTTAAAATATTTTGTGTTGCCATGGTTCTTAATGATTAGGTATTGAACTTGTATGGTTTCAAGTGCCTAATTTCATGTGTAATGGTTTGCGGGGTTGCAAAATGCAATCAAGTGTCGGTTGTAGAATGTTGAATAAAGGAACAAAATCTTGCATGTGTTCTCTTTAATTAATAGATAATAAAAATAGATATGCTTTCATGGGATGATTGGTCTTAAGCATAAAAAACCATGTGCCACCTATCATTTGTAATGCACAATAATGAGTTCTATGTTTTGTACCACACTTTATTTTCTCGTTAGATCGATAGTATATATTGTGAATTACATTTTATCAAAATAGATTACAAGTGAAAGGTTTCAATCATTTTTGTATGTTATTGGCTACCTTTTGTATACATGTGACATTTGTTATGCAATCATAACCCAAAATCCCCAATGAATAGGAAGACATAATAATGCTAAGAATAACCCGTATCAACAAGAGAATGTTCTTAATTTTTCGGCCCTTAACCCTCCCGCATTCTACTGTTGTTGTACAATTTTGTTGCTTTATAGGAGGAATCCTTGTAGTGGGCTCGTTCCCCTCGGCCTCCCGGGATGGGGGGGGGGACCCCCCCCCCGGCTCACCCGCGCGTCGCTCGTTTAACACCAGTCGGTTATTCATTCCCCCACGCACCCACACCCTAAGATAGATAATGGGGGGCAAGTCCCAAGGAAGAGCGTCTACAACTATGCAAGGCGGTGCGGTTTTTTACCACCACCACACCCACACCCTAAGATGATAATGGGGCAAGTCCATACAAGGAAGATGTGTCGGTACAACTATGCACCGAGGCAGTCTGATTGTCTGTCCCCCCACACACACGCACCGCACCCCTAAAGATAGATAATGGGGGCAAGTCATATTCTGAACTTCGACTCCGCATGCGGCCTTGTGCCCGCGTCATCGCTTCTCTGGCTCGTTCTGGCTCGGCCTTGCGAGATGGGGAGGGGTTCGACCCCCTCCCCCTCGGCCTCCCTTCTGTGGCGTCGCTCGTTTGGCAGTGGATCGGTTATTCTGTCCCCCCCACCCACACCCCTAAGATAGATAATGGGGGCAAGTCCGTACAAGGAAGCTTTGTCGTACAATTATGCACGGGCATGCAGTTATTCTTTCCCCCCACCGGACCCACACACCTAAGATAGATAATTGGGGCAATTCCATACAAGGAAGATGTGCGATTACAACTATGCACGAGGCGGTCAGTTGTCTGTTCCTCCTCCCCCACACACCCTAAAGATAGATAATGGGGCAAGTCATGTTCAGACTAGCCTCCGCATGCGACACCTTGACAAGCAGCGTCGTCCTACTACTGCTTCGTTCTGGCTCGACCTCGCCGAGATGGTGGAGGGGTCCGACCCCTCCCTCCCGGCTCGCCTCGCCTGTGGCAGTCCTTTCGTTTGGCGGCCTTGATGCGGTTGTCGCCCCCCAGCACCCACCCCCAAAGATGATACGAGGCAAGTCCATACAAGGAAGATGTGTTAGTACAACTATGCAGGGGCTGTCAGTTTCTGTCCCCCCATGCACCCACACCCTAAGATAGATAATGGGGCAAGTCCATACAAGGAAGATGTGTCAATACAACTATGCAGAGGCGGTGCAGGTTGTCTGTCCCCCCCACGCACCGACACACACCTAAAGATAGATAATGGGGGCAAGTCATGTTAAAGAATCGCCTCGGCATGCGGCGCGGTCATCGCTTGCTCTGACTCGTTCCAGCTCGGCAGCAGATGGGGCGGGGTCAGACCACCTCCCGCCTTGGCCTTCTCTTGACAGTGCACTCGTTTGCGATCCGATGCGGTTATTCATCCCCCCACCGCACCCACACCCTAAGATGGATAATGGGGCAAGTCCATACAAGGAACATGTCGGCACAACTATGACCGAGGGAATCGGTTTCTGCCCCCCACACGCACCCACACCTAAAGATAGATAATGGGGACAAGTCCATACAAGGAAGATGTCGTACAACAATGCACGAGGGGCTGTGGTTGATCTGTTCCCCCACACGCACCCACACCCTAAGATAGAAAATGGGGCAAGTCCATACAAGGAAGATGTTCGATACAACTATGCACGAGGCGGTCGGTTGTCTGTCCCCCCCCCCACCCGCACCCACACCCTAAAGATAGATAATGGGGGCAAGTCATGTTACGGACTCGCCTCCATGCGGCCGTGTACGCCCGCGTCGTCGCCTACTCTGCTCGTTCTGGCTCGGCCTGCCTGGAGATGGGGAGGGTCCCTCCCCCTCCCCCGCCCGGCTCGGCTTCTTGACAGTCGCTCGTTGGACGGCGCATCTTGATTGTCTGTTACCCCCACACGCACCACACCCTAAGATAGATAATGGGGGCAAGTCAATACAAGGAAGATGTGTCGGTACAACTATGCAGGGGGCAGTTGTTCTATCCCCCACACACACCCACACCCCTAAAGATAGATAATGGGGCAAGTCATGTTCGGACTACCTCGCATGCGGCTACACTGGCCGTCGCGTCGTGTGCTCTGCTCGTTCTGGCTCGCCCGTGAGATGGGGAGGGTCTGACCCCCCTCCCCTCGGCTCGCCGTCCCTTGTGCCGATCGCTTCGTTTGAAAGCTGTCCTGGTTACTGTCGCCCCACACGCACCCCTAAGATAGATAATGGGGCCAAGTCCATACAAGGAAGATGTGTTAGTACAACTATGCAGGAGGCGGTCTGATTGTTCTGTCCCCCACCGCACCCACACACCTAAGATAGATAATGGGGCAAGTCCATACAAGGAAGATGTGTCGTACAACTATGCAGAGGCGGTGGGGTTGTCTGTCCCTCCACGCACACGCACCCTAAGATAGATAATGGGGCAAGTCCATACAAGGAAGATGTGCGGTACAACCATGCACGAGGGTAGTCGGTTATTCTGCCCCCCCTCGCACGCACACACCCTAAGATAGATAATGGGGCAAGTCATGTTGATGGCCTCCTCATGCTGACAACCCAGAGCGTGCTCATCTTCTCTGACTTCGTTCTGGGTGGCCTCGCTTCTAGCAGTCTTTCGTTGTGCAGTAGTCATGGTTATTTTCCCCACACACCACACACCTAAGATAGATAATGGGGGCAAGTCCATACAAGGAAGATGTGTGGGCACAACTATCACGAGGCGGTCGGTTGTCTGTCCCCCACACACGCCAGCACACCTAAAGATAGATAATGGGGCAAGTCCATACAAGGAAGATGTGTTAGTACAACTATGCACCGAGGCGTAGTTGTCTGTCCCCCCACAGACACGCTCCCACACACCCTAAGATAGATAATGGGGAAAGTTAGTACAAGGAAGATGTGTTAGTACAACTATGCACCGAGGGCAGTCTGGATTATTCTGTTCCCCCCTGCACCCACACCCGATAATGGGGACAAGTCATGTTCGGACTCGCCTCCGCATGCGGCCTGTACGCGGCGTCGTCGCTGTGGCTCGTTCTGGCTCGGCCTCGCCGAGATGGGAAGGGGTCCCGACCCTCCGGCACGGCCTCACGCTACGGCGGTCTTCGTTTGCAGGCGTAGTCCGGTTATTCATGCCCCCACCGCGACCACAGACCCTAAGATAGATAATGGGGCAAGTCCATACAAGGAAGATGTCTCGGTACAACTATGCACGAGGCGGTCGGATATTGCCCCCACACACACATACACACACCCTAAAGATAGATAATGGGGCAAGTCATGTTCGGACTCGCCTCCGCATGCGGCCTGTACGCCGCTGCTTGCTATAACTTGTTCCTAGCTCGGCCTGCCAGGATGGCGAAGGGGTCCACCCCCCCGGCTCGACCTTGAGCTATGACGATCGCTCATTTGAGAGCGCGTCGTTTATTCATTTCCCCACCCCACCCAGCACCCACCCCTAAGATAGATAATGGGTGTCGGTGTCCAACGGCGAGATCTCGGGTAGGGGTCTCGGCTGTCGTCTAGGCGGATGGTAACGGGAGACAAGGGACACGATGTTTTTACCAGGTTGGGCCCTCTCGATGGAGGTAAACCCTACTCGGCTTCATTGATATTGATGATATGGGTATTACAAGAGTTGATCTACCCGAGATCGGAGAGGCTAAACCCTAGAAGCTAGCCTATGGTATGATCGTTGTTACGTCCTCGGACTAAACCCTCGGTTTATATAGACCTTGGGAGGGCTAGG
This sequence comes from Aegilops longissima, assembly GCA_021605205.1. Classification (NCBI taxonomy): domain Eukaryota; kingdom Viridiplantae; phylum Streptophyta; class Magnoliopsida; order Poales; family Poaceae; genus Aegilops; species Aegilops longissima. Next base: position 12,749 of record JAHIAM010012978.1, read on the forward strand.
TTACAGTGGTTACAAGGAAGGGAATCTCGTATCCGTATTGCCAAGCTTGCCTTCACGCCAGGAGAGTCTCATCGGACAGGGCGAGTCTTCAATCTTATCTTCATGGTCCAACAGTCGGCCAAAGGTTATAGTCCGGCTGTCCGGATACCCTAATCGAGGACTCCTCGGTAGCCCTGAACCGGGCTTCCATGACGATGAGTCCGTGCATGATTGTCTTGACATTCAAGGAGGTTCCTCCTCCGAATATTTCATAGAAGATTTTGAACACGAGGATCGTGTCGGCTCTGCAAAACAAGTTCCACATACCATCGTAGAATAATATTTTCACGAATCTAATCATTGGCGTATTCCATAGCATGACATCACACCAGCCAAGCCTTTATTGAATCGTTTTTACCCCCACCTCGGGCGGCAGCGGCGGTTTCCTTAGCCGTCTTGTCTAAGTAGAGATCGTGTCCCCTTTATTCTGGATTCTCATCAACTCGGACGTGGTAACCCAATGCCCGTTGGTATGTCCCCTCGATCGAAGGTAAGTCCCAAGCGGTCACAAGGAAGGCTCTCTATTCAACCTCTTTATAAAGAGACCAAGGCCTTAATCTTTTCTTTCGAACTCAATCGAATCCGCCTCCGCCTCGGTTCCAACACCGAAGCTTGATTCGAGCGCGGACCTTTGATTATGTCGGATCCAACCTTCAAGGCTGATGGATGCCTTCCTCCGTCCGAGCAAGACATAATAAAGCTAAGGAGGCAGGTACTTGGTGGCGAAATCCGCATAGGCTGCTGCTCAAGGCAGGTTATTCCCACTCCTAAGCCGGTGAGGCGTTATGTTAGTATCTCACTTCCTCCAGAGGCTAGGCAACGTCGGATCCCTTGTGAGGGCTCATGTTCTATTATGGGCTGGACTTCCACGACTTAGCTCAGTCTATCTTCCACATCTCATCGTTCATTGTCGTGTGTGAAGCTTTCCTCGTATTACCCCTCACTTGGACTATGGCTCAAGACCTTCAAAGTGGAGATGAAGATGGTGAGGGGCTGACAAGCGAGTCTTGGGCTGTAATAAGCAAGAATCTTTGGCGCCCCATGGCGAGGCTCTTTCAAGAGGAGTCCACTTATGGCAACAAGAGTGGTTTTATATCCAGCTCGAGGGTACCAAGTGGGTGGCTCCGCCTATTTTAGCTCGGGTCCCCCTCCACGACTAACGTCATGGGTCAACAAGGGGCTAGGCGGGGGCCAGCAAAGGATGTGCCCATATTGCAGTCGCATCCGACATCTCACGGAGAGATGTCCGAGTCGGTCGTGGTGGCGAGGTCATGTTAATTCGCAGTCCTTCCACCGCGTCGTCCCCTACGCTTGTGGGAGTTCAATCCGGAGGGACATGAGCTCTTCAACATTTCCTCGGTATGGCCTGCGGAGATGCACAAATTGTTCTTGGACCACAAACAATGCGTCCGGACTCTCTCGAGATGTAGGTCTAAGCTGCAATCGTCCAGGATACCCAAGTAAATAGCCATGTGCCCGAACACACCATTTGTTTATTTATCGCAACATCGTTCTCTAAAAAGAGCGCTCTTGAACCGGGAGTGGATAGCGAAGCAAAGATGATCGGATGTCGGCCCCTCCACGAGACCTCGCCGGATCTGTGTTAACGAGGATGATGGAATCGCGCCTTTGAAAGAAGATGAAGGGGGAACAAAGGAAGCTACCGCCTCCATGAAGGATTGGCGGAAGGAGAAATCGAAAATTCCTCTCCTCGGGGAAGAAAGGGCCGCCTTTGAAGACCGGATACAATGGTCTCGAAGTGGGGAAGAAATCTTGCGGAGGTCTGTCACGGGGATACCCGGCCGTACTATGCCCTTAAGGGGATCAGCCCACGAGCTGTTAGTAAAGGGTGTTTAATAATGAGAGAAACCCTTGCTTTACTCTGAGGAAAATAACTGACATTTATCTTGCAGTTCGGATCTTAGCCCTTCTCGTGAGCTTCGTCTTTAGGGGATCTTCTTCGGAGATAGACGGAGGCAGGCGCCTCCCCTGCCATACCGCCTCATGAGGCAGGCGACCCGAGGTGCGTCGCGGAGGTTTCTCTGATCCGGCAAGGCGGAAAGGTGTCATATGGCCCGAAGCCCTCAATATCCGGCTATTGGAAAAAGCAACCGAATGAGTCCGACACGCGTGCAGTGGCGGTGAGATCTTGAGGATCTGCTAGCGGCGTCTATCTCAAAAAAGCACCGTCGTTGATGAGTCTGATGGTGGAAGAATTCGTCCGGAGGCGGGTTGCCTGAAGCTGTCATGAGTCTCTTGACATGTTTTGAGTGCGTGAAATGATGTACCTTTTTGACAATGTCGCATACTTTAAGATCGCCCTATGTAGATAGTAGCCTGAGACTCAGGTCTTTGTCGGAAATGAGTAGCGAGAGGATCATAGTCAGGATTTAATTTTGCCGCCTTAATATGCGGTGGCGAAGTGTCCGATGTGCCAGCGGATGATGAATGCGAGTTAAGCGGCGCTTAGGAGCGAATCTTTTGTCGTACTTTTCAACAAGCGGCAGCGCAAGGTATATAATTTCTCGGTGACACATGATAAGAGGGCATGATGTCGGTATGTATAACATATGTTTTAAATGCAGATGGAGCTGCGGCCGTGGAGAACCGGCGGAACTTGCGAGCAAAGAACAAGCCAAGAGAAGCGATGTGGCTGCCCTAAAAGGCAATCGAGGGCTGAAAGCGAGCAGGCTGCTCCTTGCCAAAGCAAGGAAAAATAGCCAAGATGGTTGTGAGTTGAAGAGTGCTCTTGGCGTTCGGGCTTCTTGAAAAGGAAGATCAGCGAAGAGGTCGAGACCTAGAGAGCCACGATGGCGGCCAATGATACTCGTTACGCAATGAAGGCGATGAAGGAGGAGTTGCGTCAAGCGAGATATCGCGGCTTGGAAGCCCTTATCTGCGGATGAAGTTAGGAGATCCTAAATATGCTCCTTTGGACCGGATGTGGAGTTCGGCGATGGCGTATGTGGATTTAGCGGCGAGTCTTGCTGATCGGCCGAACATACGAGATCAAAAGGATCGCGAAGTGGAAAAGCTGTTCGGTCACAATTTAACGATCGGGCGTCCGCTTCCATTGGTGATCGGTGGCCAAATGGGCGAGCTGAATAGATGTCCGGACTTCGCCATGAGGTATGTCGTGGATCATCTGTGGCGAAGGCCAAAAGCCAAGCAGTTACTTTAGCTTGGTGCAGCGGTTCCTTGATATAGTGCCGCATATCAACGCGATGAAGAGGTCAGCGTCGTGGAGGTCGCGGATGGCCCTTGCGTGTCAAGACATCTTGGGCGAGATGGAGCCACCGCCATTGCAAGATTCGGACGGCAGTACCGGCACTACTTTCAAAGTTACAGGGCTCGTTCGATAGCCTGATGCTGAAGAATATTATGTTCTAATGACATGTATTCCCATTGAAAACAATGTTTTACTGAAATGTAAAGGCTATTTTATACTTTGTGCAAAATTATAATACCTCCCGTGCGGCGTTTATGTATATATGTATATAACGAAAGATGGCGATCGTCGGCTTTAGCCCCACGCATATAATGCGGGTGTTATGAAAGGCGCATTTTCACACTTGATCCAACGTCTTGGTCCATTAAGGAGGTGATAGCGCAGCGACAAACAATCGGACTATAATGCTTTATCACTTTCCTTAGCCATAGGAGTTTGTGGTTGGGCTACTATATAGCCTGGTGGCTCACGCTCACCCGGTCGAGAGCGTGTGTGCTGGCGAAACAGCCCGCGTTAAGGCGGAGGAATCGAAGATTCCGCTAGGTCATCAGTGGTTGACCAGTCTCACGCTATATCATAGCGATCAGTTTTCGGCTTTCTCTCTTGAGGTGCTCGCTTGGCTGAACGAGGCTGTCGCGTGAATTCTCTGGTATCGCCTTAGCGATAGGCGGAGCGTAAGGCAGCAAAACACGGGCGAGGCAAACCCAACATTTGACCAAAGACATGATTGAGCTGATGCATATAAGGCCAAACTCGCGGCCTTGAACACTCCCTAAGGTATTCGGTCTTTGTGATTTTAAGCGGGCGAGCAGCGCCCTTTGTAATAAGCCCTGGTGTCGGTACATGCAATACTCGGCGTGGCCACATGCCAAGGCGCCATCCTCCCTCGCGGTTATTACGAGAATCCGGGGATGTGTATCAACAAGGAGCGATAAAGAAGGTTTAGCGGTCTTAATCTAAAGAATCCTTGGAGCAGGTCCTGCTTGCGTCTGCTTTGTGTCTCGTTGTGCCGTATCACGGGCGGGTGTAACGATGGTCATCTGTAAAGAGAGAACTTAGTTGAACAAGTAGTCGTGCAAAATGTATGTTATACTAAATAAACAAAGTATAATTCAAGATGGGTAAAATTGAGCCTTATTGCAGCTTGTTTACATGCGGAGCCCCTAATATGGGGTATATAGCCATCAAACCTTTATCAATTGTATGGTTATGCGGACTCGTCTAGCCGTGTCCGTGGTCTTAGACACATTAGATGCTACGGTTGGTGAGGCCGTTTTAGTGTCTGCTGCCTGGCAGCCCGATCTTCAGCGAGGCGCTCAATATTTCCCTTTAATGAAATGATGCCTCGTGGGCGGGCATCTTAAGCGTGAAGGCATAATGCGGTATGCGTTAAGCGGCAGCTTGCGTCCTAGTAGTGCTTGATAATCACTTTTAAGCGGGCAATGTGGAAGGTTAGCTTTTAGTTCGGAAGTTATCGGGGCCAAACATAACTTCTAGTAGGAGGATCCCCAATGGGCTTACGGGCTGGCGTTACTCCTTTAAAGGAAGTATTGCTATGGCTAATTTTGTTGGGTCCATCCCCATTGTGTAGCTGTGTCACGATATATCGAGTTTAAACTCTTGCCGCGTCCATCGGGACTGTGTAAAGTGGTATCCATCAATTATCGGGTCTAAAACCAAGGCAGCCCATCACGTGTGCGGATACTTGCGAAGTAATCCCGATGGTGAAGGTGATCGGCTTGGGCGACCGATGGGAAATCCGTTGTGATAGGCCGTGGGCACGTATCTCTATAGGCGCCACTTTGTTTCTCCCTTTGTCACATGTAACCGTTCTTGTTTTGACTTACGGTGGAATTTCTTACATTCCCCGATTGCTTTGTTTGAGGGTTCGTCCTCGTCTTCACTTGGTGTATCCAGCCCCTTGTGTTCGCCGTTGAGTTTGCAGTTGCGAAGACCCAACATTCTCTATGAGTATGATTTGCGGGCTTATCGAGTGTTGTGGATTGACATATCTTGTCGAGAAATTTGTTTAGGATGGACGTTCGTCCTGTTGTCTTTGAGAGGCAGCTTTTGCGCCCAGGAAACTTTGAATCCGGCGTTTACCGCCCGCTCTTGGGCTATTTTCCTTATTCGGCGCTGGTTTTGCTGCATTGTGGCTTCCGTTCCGTCCGACTTGGATGTACTTGGGTGGCTGGTGCATCATGCCAACCAGCTGTCCTCGCAGATAAGCGGGTCATGAGCTTGTTAATGCAGCCATTGTTCTTGGCTTTTCTTGGCGAGGTGTCTGGCGAGCCATTAGTCTTGGGCCTGTGTTTGAAAGATGCTAAGGCTTGGCGTCCGGACGATCGACTATTTGGTTCTTTTAGTAAGAAATCTGTTCCAAGCTTTGGGCTGACTCTCGGCTGTTGAGTTATATGACTTAAATAAATGCATCCGTGGTGGGACATAGGTCATAAAATTTGCGGCGTCCTTGACCTCTTCCCAACTTCCAATGGTGTTTTACGGAGGCTTTTAAGCGGTGCACAGCTGGCCCTTTGAGCTTGAGGGTAGGTACTTGATGGCATGGAGATCATCTCCTCGAGCCATGTGGATACGGAGGATGTAGTCCTCAATCCATACCCAGTCTGTCGTTCCGTCATATGCCTCTATGTTTACGGGTTTGAATCCCTCACGGAAATTCATGGTCAGCGCCTCATCGGTGAAACATAGGGGTGTCGGCACCCATGTTGGGTGTCGTGGTGTTTGGATTTTGTTGTGTTGCATTGCTTGCTAGAGCATGCTTTCTTAGCTTGTAGATAGATCTGGTTGGGCCGTCTTTTTGATCACGAGTCCTCATGTGGATCGCGTCTTGGCTTATGTCAGCGTCGTTTGCCACTCTATGTTGGCCATGAGGTCGTCTATCCGAGGATGGCTGCTTTTTTTGATTGCGGGGCTCTAAGGCCTCGTCATCAAGTCAGGCGATAACTTTCGGGTAGCTCTTTGTGTGGCGAATGCGCCATATTTTCGTGGTGTTGAGTACTTTGCTCCATC
>JAHIAM010012979.1:0-42691 GCA_021605205.1 Aegilops longissima
ATGGCCTTCTTGTCAACGTAGCGCTTGCTCATTTGCTCTCCGGCTTCTTTCTGAACCCGCCAATCGCGTGCAGAATAGCCCCAGCGACACATTGGCGGATGAGCTGGAAGCGGAGATGAAGAGAGGTTGCCAACGCGGCAAAGCGCCTTGCAGTTGAACCATATGCCTTTTCAGGCTTGTCGCTCTGAGCCTTCAACAAGCTTTGCACGGTCTTGTCTTCCTGCGTGTTGAGTGGCCTTCCGGCAAGCTCCTCTTGTTGGGGTATGAATACTTTTGTTCTTGAATGGCTCAAAGAGGTAGCGGAGGACCAGCGGTCACTAGGCAAGCCTAGCGAGGTGCTGCAACCCGTGCAGAGTTGAGTTTTAGGGTTTGCCCCTACTCAAGTACACCGACAGAGCCCCGGGCTGGGCCTGGCGCCTTGAGCTCACATTGGGCCAGGCCCAAAGCGATCTTGTGAACGCCTTGCGCCTATCACTGCCGTTACTTTCGCTCCGGGACCCACCGTCTCCCACGGGCAGCCTGCAGCATTAATGCGGTCGTGGGAGATGGTGGTTTCTTCAATGGAAAAGCGGAATGTCCGCCCCCTCTCCTCCTTATAGCGAGAGGGAAGCGGGGGCAAGATGCCCCTGCCCCATTGCTGTCATCTCAAAAACCACCGCCGCTCCCCCCCCTTCTTGTCAAGTCCCGGAAAGCGGCGCCCCTTCATTGCCACTGGCGCCATCAGCGTCAGGACTCCTCCACCACCTCCGCCATGGCTCGAGAAAGCCGACAAGGGGAAAGTGAAGTCGGCCGGCGCATGCTGTGGCCTGCTTGGAAGGAGGCGGGCCACCTTGACCCCACACTCGGCGCCGAGGCTGCGGGAGGTACTACCTCTTCGAGGTCGAAGCGGGCGGCGAAGCACCAGCTGCGAGGTGATCTCCGCCGTAGCATCCGAAGGTCCTCATCGGGTACCCTTCTGGCGCTCTTCTTCTCTGCGGGCTCTGCCTGCACTAAATTATTTGCGACATCGCTGAACACCTACGGTCTCCGCTTTCTTGATTTCACCCCCCGCCGTCCGAACCATGGTTTCGCACACTGCGAAAACTTTGATCCACCAAATGTAGCCCTCGCCACTTCTTCATGCCCAGCGTTGAGAGAGGAGAGCCATTTGCTGGAGGATTGCTTGGATCTCTAGGATGGCAAGAAAGAAGCATATCGGAAGGAGGCTCCAGCAAGTGGGAGGAGTGGAGCGATTAGTGTGGATCATTGAGGAGAACCCGCAGCCTTCAACTGTAGTGTAAACTCCCATAGTGCGCGGCAGCGATTGGAGCAACGGCGCGGAGGATGCTAGGTTGAAGATTGCGTGACCGGATCCTGCGCCTTCGGTATGCCGGACTCACTTTGTGGTAGCTGTTGGTGCAGTTTCCTTAGCCGCCGCGCTCCCTTGCGGAGAGGAGGATACCTGCATGGGGTTCAAAACAGCGGACATCATGAGGCTCTTGCCCGGCCTCAAGCCGGAATTTCAAGCGTCTTGGAGCTGGATCGATCTGCTGGAGGCTGTTCAAGCACGGCGCGAATCACGAGCGGTTCATGTTGCAGAGGGTGGTTCGCTGATGCAACAACTCTTAGCTTGACCGCATCCGCGCGATGATGCGTTATGCGCGATTCCATGGGATCGTTCCAACGGCAGAAACCCAGACGACGTCTGCAGCAGTTCTTCGGCGGCTTGGAAGAAGTGCCGATCGCGCCGGCAGGCGAAGTGGCTCACCGCGACACCCCGCGACGCCCGAGCTGCGCGCCACCAGTGGAGGCGGCGAAGCTGCTGCCGCTGGTGAATTTGGGTTCACCGTGGAGGAGGCGGAGGCAGCAGGCGGCAAGCCTTGCCGGTCGAGAGCTTGCGGCGGAGGAGCGGGCCGAGCTTGAAGCTGAAGCGAGCAGGCCTGCGGGCGCGCCCCTCCACCTTCAGTGCTTGCTGCGAGAGGAGCCCAGCCCCGCCAAGAAGGCGCCTCCGGGCTTGATGGCGGGCGGCGGAACCGGGCCAACAGCCGTCTCGCCCGGCAGCATTCCTCCGCGACAAGCTCTGTTGCCCAGGAGGCGCCTCACACGCCCGGCAAGCTGGGCGGGGCCTTGGGACCACGGCTCCAGCGCCCGCCAAATGTTCGAGAGCCTACTCTTCAGCCTCGTCTTGCCGGGGCGGAGGCCGGTCGACTTCTCGGCTCTCGGCTCAGGAGGAGGAAGAGTAAGATCTTGTCATTGTACTTGTACTTCTTCAATTGCTGCTTTGTCTTGTACTGATCTGCTTCATTCTAACTCTTTCCTTTTCGGAATGGCTGGCACAGAGGCGTCGAAGAAACCAAGACCGGTGGTTGTCGCCGAAGGCGATCCCCGTGGCTGACGGTGGCGTCTGAGACCCTTGCGGATCCGGCAACCCTTCTCGAGCAGCCTTTGGCCCAGTAATAGAAGTATTTGGTTCGTTTCTTACGGTTAGGTGTGCATGGGTGCTCCTTCTTTCTTGATATCGACTTGTCGATTTGTGAGCAGCCTCAGCCAGGGAGGGCAGGAAGTAGCTCGGAAGTTACATGCTTCCTTCACGCGCCAAGGAGATTCTCCGTGAGGCGCTCTCTGGCAGGGAGGCTCCGACAAGGGCTTCTCCGAGCAGGGGGAGCGCGGACGACCCTCCGGTGGTGAACCATGACCCACAGATCCCGTGCAGGTAATCTTCTTACTTGAAAATTTCCCGGGTTCTTTTCTTCTGTTCTTCTTTTTGAACATTTTGCTTGTATTCTTTCTTTTTGATCGTGTCAGATCCATACGCGGAGCCGATGGAAGGAGTTGCAGTGAGAGGGGTGCGGCAACAATGCAGCAGCTACCACCATGGAGGAAGAAACTGGCGCCCGATGGGTCGCCCGAGGAGGCCAAAAGGCTGCCGCCGCAAGAAATGGCGAGGGTCAGCGTCGTCATCTGTGACGCACACAGGCCGCAGGGCGCGGCCGCTACCGACGCCCGATCCCTCCGCCACCGATGCAGCACCGAGGCTCGAAAGAGCCTCAGCCAGCCTTATCTGGAGGCGGCGGCGTCTTCATCAAGCTCCCATGGTCGAGGCTCCAGTGGCGGTCGAGGAGAAACCTTCGGCGAGAGCTGCTCGCCTCGGCGGGCTGTCGCTGGTTGGCCGCGCCAAGCAGCAGCGATGGCGAGTCGGAGGAGCAGCTCTGAAAAAGCTCACTGTCGCTCTGCCAAACAAGCCAATGGAGTCCGGGAAGCACAGCCAGCGGCGGGAGCGGCATGGAGAAAGCGCGAAGAGCGGTGCGCCAACCAGAAACCTCTCGGGGCGTGGCAGAAGCAGGAGCAACTCTCCAGAAGCATGGCCTTCATCCTTGAAGGCAGGTGGGAAGCAGGCTTGCGGCCGAAGCTATCAGCGCAGAAGGCGGTGGCGCTGGAAGATCAACCTCGGCGGCTGAGGAAGATCTTGCTGTGGCGAAATCGATGGCAGAGCTCTCAAGGAAGCGAAGAACACCGCCGCATGCCGAGGCCGCCAAGAAGAGTTAGAGGCGAGGGTGAAAGCAGGCCACCCTCGGAAGGAAAGCCTTGGAGGTCGCCAGCTGGCTGTGGCCGAGAAGGCGCCTACACTCTGGCGGGTTGCGAGGCCGTCTGTTGAGGAGGATCAAGGGCTCGGCGCGCCAAGGACTCAAAGGCGGATCTTGAGCTAGGCTGTCCACCTTAAGCCGGAGGCTGGGCCAGGCGCCAAGGCGGGAAGTGGGTTTGTTGAAGATCAAGGCCAGCGAGAGCTGTTGGCGAATACCACGCCGCCCAACACCCTCCAGAAGAACATGATGCTCTGGACGAGGTCTTGAAATACAGCGCATGCCATCGACAAGGAGTGATGGGCTGGGGATGGTGGATCTCGGGTACCCACCGGCAGGCATCTCAACCCGGCGCCAAGCTCAGCCTTCTTCAAAGAGAGTGGTGGCGGCTCTCCAATGACTCGAGAAGAGATCCCAAAGCAGCTGGCCGGCAGTCGCAAATCTGTCTGAAGGCCCTCGGAAGGTCTTGATGAGAGTGTTCCGCAATCCGAGGCGTGGCCGCCAGCGTCCTCAGTCCTTGCCTCAGCTGCTTGTTAGGCGCTCAAATATGTCGCTGTTGTGGACAGGGTGGCCAGAGTCAAGAGGAGGTGGGCGTGAGACTAGGCATGGCCATCTTGCCCTTGTCAACTGCTTGATCAAGTTGGGAAAAATCTATTAGATCTGACAAGTTATTTTGTAATATACTCTATCTTAAACAATGATTGCAATGTTATTTCCTTTACTTGATTCCTTCCTTTGTATGTTTGTGCCCTCGCTTTTAGGGAACTTGTCGTGTGAACACCTTTTGCCCCAATGGCTGAGTCTCGGAACATCGGCGACCTCTGGCGGTGCCGCCTCCGACAAGCAACCTTATAACTATTTAGCTCACTTAAGTTGTTGGCGGACTCGAAACAAAAGTAAAGCGCGACTAACTAGAGTTGGTTCCTCATGCTGAGTTTTCCATACAAAGTACTATCGTTCGAGAAGATAACTTAAAATAATTTAAAACTGATTGCTAAACTTAGCAACTTAGCTTTTACTGTCGTTTGCTTCCCGCAAGCGATACTTCCTTGGCGACATGGTGGCCCACCATTATCTTCTCCTCCCCGGCTAACTTGTGGGTGGATGAACCTTCCTTTCTTTGAGAAAGAAGAAAGAAAATAAAGTCATGGAGCCTAGTGGCTCGTTATAACCACAGTGTAGATGCTGCACAAATGAATAACACATGCAAAATGATGATGAAAGCATGAAATTGACAAGTTGTGCACAACATATGAAACTTCTTGATGCTGCAGTGCTGCGCTGACTTTGTACAAAGATTACATGCAACATCGACAAGACTTGTACAAAGGATGGTTCTTGAGCAGGTTAGGCAACCGCTTTCTCTCAAAAACTTACGAAGATGCTCTATATTCGGGAGTTGCTCAGGAATGCCATCTTGGTCTCAAAGCGGACAGCGCCCGAGGCTAGTGACTTCGTTTCAACCGATAAGGGCCTTCCCTTGGCGTCAACTTGTTGGAATTCTTGGCGGACTGAGCAGCGAAGAACAAAGTCGCCTTCCTCGAAACTTCGCACTAACTGCGGCTATGGGCGGCGCCAAAGCTTGCTGGTAACGAGCAGCTCGTCTGGTGACTTTGACGATCCTCCTCAAGGAACGTAGCGTCATCTTGTCGCATTGCTCTTGCTCAAACTCATCATAGCGAGCTTTCGAGGTGATCCGTATATGAAGTTCGTGGGAGAACGCCTGCGCTCCATAGACTAGAAAAATGTACGCCCGATGGCTCGATTTGGCGTCGTCTGATCGACCAAAGAACCACCGGCAGCTCCTCAATCCAGTTTCTTCCGCACTTGTGCTGCCTATCCAGTTCTGGTCTTGAGTCCTCATGACACTTCACGTTTGCCCTCTGCCTTGACCGTTGCTCCTTGGATGAGCAACGAAGCAATCTGGACCTTAACAAGATCTTGGACATATTGCATGAAGGTGCGGACTACGTGAATTGTGTCGTTGTCGGTGATGATCCTGTTAGGAATAAAGCGGCAAACAATTGACACAAGAACTTGGCCTTATTTGTCTTTATCACCCTCATTGCTTCCACTTCCGGCCACTTTGTGAACTTGTCGATTACGACGTACAAGTACTCAAAGCCCCGACCTTCGGGGAAGGGTAGGATGTCGAAACCCCAGACCGAAAATGGTCGAGGATAAAGGGATCGTCTGGAAGCTTGAGCTGGCTGGTGTATCACTTGGAATGGGCAGCAGCTTCACACTTGGTTACTTGTGCTTGATTGCATCTGGGAGGCTATCGGCGAGGAAGAAACTTCTGGAAGCTTTGTGACAGTGCTCTTCTAACATGATGTGGTGACCACATGCCTCCGTGTATCTGCTTAGCAACTTGTCCATCTTCGGATGAATACACTTCAATTTCCTCCGTTGAGTCTTCTTACGTAGTGTGCTGTCATAAACTGGTACATGCCAGGCGCGAGCTACTCTTTCCGCTTCTTCTCCAGTCTATAAACCCTAGAACTTGTCGGAGGCGGCTCCTGGCACGCTCTTGGTGTTGATCTTGAGGACTTCGGCGGCTAAACCGAAATTCGGCGAGTAGTCACCCGAATCAACTTCCTCTTCTTGCTTTATTCGGTTGATGGCGTTCTGATTGGTTGAGTCAACGAGCACAAAATTCCTGGTTCCACAGTAACTTGGTCTGGCGCTTTGACAGAGCCATCAGCAATATCATTACGAGCTCTTGGAACATGTTCCATTTGCAGGCCTTCAAAGTGCTCTTCTAGCTTTCTCACTTCATCAATAGCTTCCATCAATGGACTCGATAATCTTTGTTCACTTGGCGGACGACAAGCTGCAAGTCACCCACGACAATGAGCTTCTTGATCCCAAGGTCTCACAATTCGAGACGACAAGCAAACCTTCATACTCTGCGGTATTATTTGTTGCTTGCTCCTTGGGAAAGATGCATTTGGACTATGTACTTGAGGTGCTCTCCGGTTGGTAGCGACAAGCGATACGCCCCGCCGACTTACATGGCAATCAAAGTACATCACCACTCTTTATTTGCCTCCTTGGCGGGATGCTCGTCTGGAATTTCTTCATCTTGCGTCGGCGTCCATTACGCTATGAACTCTGCGGTGCCTACTTTGGATAGTTGAAGTGCTTTCAAACTTGAGGCCAAAGCTTGGCAGTTCAGTGCCACTCGACAATCCTGCCTGTTGCTTACGGATTTTGCGTATTCTCTTCAGCGAGCGGTGGCGATTGTTATCTCATGTGCTTGGAAGTAATGGCGCAGCTTTCGAGAGCCATGAGGAGGCGAAAAGCAATTTCGCACAGTACCTTGACCTAGCTCCTGCTGAAGGGGCCCGACAAAAATGGTAGCTGCACCATCCTTTGCATCTTCTCGTCCCTGCGAATCCGTCCTTGTCGGGACGAGCTTGTGGTGAAGCCCCACATGCTGGATGCATGCATCTGCTCGGTTGCGGGATCATCACCTCCCCCTTCACTACTAGCGCCTCACTAACCACTTGATTGGTTGCCGCTATATATAGCAACTTCTCTTGTAGCCTAGGTGCGACAAGTATTGGAGTAGAGGGCGGTACCTCTTTAAGTCCTGCGGCAGCAACCTCGCTTCGAGAGTCCATTTCATTGGACCTGCCTTTTCAAAATCTTGAAAAATGGCGAGGGCGCTCAGCGACCTAGAGATAAACCTCTTGGAGAGCAGCCCATAGCCGCAACCTTCGTACATCCTTGGCGCTTTGGTGCTTCAATCTGCTCAATGGCCTTGATCTTGTCGGGGTTGGCTTCAATTCCCCTCGAGACCGAAGAACCGAGAAGCTTGCGGAGAGGAACTCCAAACACACTTCTCGGGTTGAGCTTGAGTTGATCTTGCGATTTGCAAAGGTCTCATCTAAATCTTGAACGGTTGCTCCTTGCTCTTGACCACTATGTCATCCATGTAGCTTCTACATTTGTGCATCTGCGGTTCAAAAGCGTCATGGACTACTCTTGCAAGCGTTGAACCAGCATTCTTTAGCCCAAAAGGCATCCGTATAAGCGGTATGTGCCACATGGGGTGATGAATGCGGTTTCTCCTCATCCTCTTCGCCATGAAGATCGATGATATCCTGAATATGCATCAAGAAATGAAAGCAAATCACATCCAGCCGTGGAGTCAACAATCTAGTCGTCGTGGCAGGGAAATGGGTCTTTGGGACAAGCTTTATTAACATCAAGTGAAGTCAATACAAAGTCTCCATTTCCCATTTGCCTTCGTACAACTACCGGATTGGCCAACCACGTGGGATGGAGCACTCCTCGACAAGGCCTCTTGCCGGTTCTTGATCTCTACGCTATGAATTCTTGGCGCTCACTTGCTGTTTCTGATTTTTTTTTGCTTGGCGGGCGGCATGAGGACAGAACAGCTAGGTGGTGCTCAATTACTTTCACAGGAACACGGGGATGTCAAGCGGTTGCCATGCAAACACATCGACATTCGCCCTTGAGAGAAAGCTGGCAATAACCTTCCTATTTAGAGTCGAGTGGCTTGATGGTGAAGGTACCACCGGTCTGCGTCCTCATGGCGGGCACCTTCTTGGTCTTGGTGGAGCTGCCATCTTCTTCTTGCACTTGCGGTGGAGCTCGATGGTGCGTCCTCGACGGTGGCGCAGCACTCCGAAGAGTTGCGTTTGCGATGGGCATCGAGCTCTTGCGGACTTGGTCTTCTTCTTTCCCTCGGGAGCTTGACTGACAAGTGATTTGCTATCGCATCCGCGACTGCTGCAGTAAATCTTGTCGAAGCGAGATAAGAGCATCCTTCTTGTCGCCATGGACAAAATAACCTTATCGGGCATCTTGATGGTGTATGCATAATGAGAGCTGCCATGAACTTGGCGAGAGTCTTGGGGCTGACCAAGTATTCCATTGTGAGGCAATGGAAAATCAGCTGACGTCGAGCGTGACCCTCTCGATCCTGAAGTTGCTTCGCTGCCAAAGTTACCGGCAGCGTCTTCCCTTCGGCTTGCTCCTTCGGTTGATTCCTTGGAAAGTGCCGGTCTCTTGAGCTGTTGTCGAGGATCAAGCTTACGAAACCCAACTGCGGATGAGATCAGGTTCGCCCGGCCCGTAGTCAACTAACATCTTGGTGACCACGAGGTTGCGGATGGTTGGTGAACCAACAGCGGCAAGCACCCGATCGATTCACAGCGATCGATCCTCAATATCAAAATGATAAGCGTCTTGGACACTTGGAAGCCTGCGTGACTCTCGGATGGATTACGCTGCATTAACCTCCGCATCCATTGCAGGGCGGTGTGAAATTATCTGCAATACCGCCGTCTCTGAAGGACCTCAATGGCTTCTGAAACTCCTGCTCATCAACTTCGCCGTCTTCATATCTTCATTGTCATCATCGTCTTCATCCTTAGCCATGACGGCAGGGGGTCTGTCTCCTTGCAGCTGCTTGGCCTTGCAGCGGCGTCCTCCCGGCGGGTAAGCTTCTTGCTAGCTGTCCCACCTTTTTCACGGGCCTTCTCCTTGTCTGCATCGCTCGTGCCTCAGCCTTCTGCATTCAACAAGCTGCTCGACCTTTTTACTGACTCTGGAGGTCGTGGCCCTTAGTGCGGTGAATCTTGCGATCTTGCTTGTTGGAGCTATCACCTTTGTCGTGGCCGCCACAGCTTTGGCGGTGGTGTGTGGCTTAACCTCATGCCCGGGCCACCAACATAGCCTTCTTGGCGGCGCCTCCGTTGCGGACTGCTCGCAACTAGTACCTCTTTGCTCTTCTTCTTTCCTATTGTTAGCGCCATTTCTTCTTTGCAGGCGGTCTCCTCTGTCGAGATCCTGCTCTGCATTCTCCCTGAAGTCTTCTTCCCTTCCTCGTACGTGCGCACTTGTCGGCCAAGGCATCTGGCTGCTTGGCGTCCTTGACTTTGCACGCCATGCATCTCTTCCCTCATTCTCACGGTTCCTTGCGTTTTGATGAAGCAGCGGCGATCACATTAGGGGTGGACATCTGGGATGTTGTAGTACTGCAATTTGTATCTACTGTATGAACTTAGCGAGGACTCTCTCCCTCATACGGCGGCAGGTGAAGGTCACTCTCTTAGCCATGGGGCTGTGGCGCCCAGTGAAAGCGTAGACAAACTGATGTACAGATCTGCCCAAGAAGATATGGAACTGTCGAGCAAGTGCATGGTCAAAGATCTAACATTGGGTTTGAGCACCAATGATAGTTGGCGAGGATCTTGTCATCTCGTCCCCACCTTCTACTGCCGCGATAATTGTAGATGCTGAGGAACTCTGATGGATGTGTCCTGCCATCATACTTCTCTGGCACATCGGCTTGAAATTTTCTTGTCCGGGCCCTTTGGACTTGCGCAGCTCACAGTGAGCATGGGGCAACCTACAGCATCTGGCAAGTCCACTGGTTCCACAGGCGCATGCCGTCAGCGAAGGCCCAGCGGCTGGTCGGATTGACGCCGGCGCTTCTCTTGGCCTTCGATGCGAGGTTGATCTTCTTGTTGCCGTTCTTGAAGAACTTGGTGTGATCACGGCGAGCGTGGATCCGATGGCAGTGGAGTCGCTGTAAAGGTGGATCCGGCTGAGTCGGCGATCTTAACCTTCAGGGTGGAGAGTGCATGGTGGTTGCACCTGGTCTCGTCGCCACCGGCCGTGCCTTAATCGTCTACGCTTGGCGATGATGTGCTTAGTTTGCGGCGGGCGTGGCGTTGGCAAAGCGATGAGACTCTGGATGAGTGGCCCTCATTCATCGACCTTGTCTGCCGTTGGAGGTGTAGTCTAAAGCAGTTGAGCTCTGGCAAGGCTTCTGCTTTGGAGTGGTG
Source organism: Aegilops longissima (assembly GCA_021605205.1). Classification (NCBI taxonomy): domain Eukaryota; kingdom Viridiplantae; phylum Streptophyta; class Magnoliopsida; order Poales; family Poaceae; genus Aegilops; species Aegilops longissima. The sequence goes on from JAHIAM010012979.1 coordinate 10,385, forward strand.
GGTGGCAATGGCGTACGGTGCGAGGGCAGGATATGCCGGACTTCTAGCAAGTTAGAAGGAGCAGCATCCGTCGAGCGATCGTACTCGGCTGCGTATAACATCTGGCGTGCATACTGGTCTCGAGGGCTTGGGATCCTCCAGCAGCGCTTGATCAGCGTGTATGCGCTACGAGCACCATAATCTGTGGTCTGGCGCCTCTTGAGATAAGGCAGTGCGTATCCGGGCGAAGTCTGCGCTTCGCCTTGTCCTTGGACTTGGCGGCGGCCGTGAAACTCCCTACATTAGCGCCCGTTCCTCGCCGGCGTCTTCCCACCCGCAAGTGACTCCGGTGGGTGGTGGGTTTTGGCAGACTGACTCTAACTGCCGTAGAAGCCTTCTTCTTCGGTGGCATGTGATGACAGATGATGAAGATTGTTGCTTTCGTGTGAGCCTTCGGATCAGAGTTCACACAACCTCGGCGCCCTGCAGCGCGCCAAAGATGTCAGGGAAGGGATCGTATTTACGAACACCTGGGACCCTAGCGGACCGGGTCACATGGTTCGGTGAGTGTTGGGGCGTGGTAATTTCAAAATTTCCTACGATCACGCCAGACCATGGTGATGGCATAGCGAGAGGATGAGTATCCGTCCCGTACCTCGTGACGGCAGGCGTTATAACAAGCAGTTGATGTGATACGTGCTTCTTCCCGATCAAGCCGATCAAATGAGCGTCACGGCACCTCCGAGTTCTGCACGTTCAGCTCGATGGCGTCCCTCGAACTCCGTCCAGCAGTGTTGAGGAGAGTTCGTCGGCCTGACGGCGTGGTGGCGATGATGATGTTCCACCGCGCGAGGCTTCCTAAGCTCATTCACGGTATGATGGTGTAATCTGGTGGAAGGGGACCGCTTACGCTACTGAGCGATCTAATCGATCAACTTGTGTGTCATGGGGTGCCCCTGCCCCTATATATAAAGGAGGGAAGGGGGCTGGCCGGCCAAGAGGGGCGCACGGGGTGTCTCTCCTACTAGGTAGTTCCCCCCAAATCTAGTCCAACTAGGGTTTGACCAAGGGAGAGAGAGAGGCGCCCCTTCTCCTAATCCTAATAGGACTAAGGGAAGGAGGCTGACCAGCTATAGGGCCCCTTTTCTCTTTCCTTAAGGCCCATCAGGCCATTGACTCCCAGGAGGATTCGGTAACCCCGGTACTCGTAAAATTCCCAATTTCACCGGGTGATTCCGGAGTCAAACATAGGCTTCAATATATCAATCTTTATGTCTCGACCATTTCGAGACTCCTCGTCATGTCCGTGATCTCATCGGGACTCGAACAACCTTGGTACATCAACATCATAAAACTCATAATAAGCTGTCGCCGAAGCGTTAAGCGTCGGACCCTCGGGTTCGAGAACTATGTAGACATGACCAGAACCTTCTGCGGTCAATAACCAATAAGCGGGACCTGGATGCCCATATTGGTTCCTACATATTCTCAAGATCTTTATCGGTCGAGACCGCATAACAACATCGTTGTTCCTTTTGTCATCGGTATGTTACTTGCGAGATTCGATCGTCGGTATCAATACCTAGTTCAATCTAGATTCTGGCAAGTCTCTTTTCTCGTTAAGTAATACATCATCTCTTCATATTTAGTTGCAATGCACAAAGGCTTATGTGATGTGCATTACGAGAAGGGCGGAAGATACCTCTCACAATCGGAGTGACAAATCTAATCTCGAAATATGCCCCAACATGTACCTTGAGAACACTGTAATGTACCTTTATAATCACCCGATTCGTTGTGCGTTTGGTAGCACCAAAGTGTTCCTCGAGGCAAGCAGGGTTGCATAATCTCATAGTCATAGGAACATGTATAAGTCATGAAGAAAAGCACTAGCAACAAACTATCGATCGGTGCTATGCTAATGGAATGGGTCATATCAATCAGATCATTCAACTAATGATGTGATCCCGTTAATCAAATAACAACTCCTTGTTCATGGTTGGGAAACATAACCATCTTTGATTAACGAGCTAGTCAAATAGAGGCATACTAGTGACACTCTGTGGTTTATGTATTCACACATGTATTATGTTTCCGGTTAATACAATTCTAGCATGAATAATAAACATTTATCATGATATAAGAAATAAATAATAACATTATTATTGCCTCTAGGGCATATTTCCTTGATCTCCCACTTGCACTAGAGTCAATAATCTAGTTCATATGTGATTTAACATCAATAGTTCACATCTATATGTGGTTAACACCCATAGTTCACATCGACATGTGACCAACACCCAAAGGTTTACTAGAGTCATAATCTAGTTCACATCGCTATGTGATTAACACCCAAAAGTACTAAGGTGTGATCATGTTTTGCTTGTGAGATAATTTTAGTCAGCAGATTACATCACATTGAGGCCGTAAGTATTTACAATTTCTATGTCTACAATGCTGCACTGCGGAGCTACTCTAGCTAATTGCTCCCACTTTCAATATGTATCTAGTTGAGACTCGAGTCATCTAGATTAGTGTTAAAACTTGCATCGGCAACGCACCGAGCGAACCTTTTTCACTTCCATAATCGAGAAACATATCCTTATTCTACTAAGGATAATTTTGACCGATGTCCATTGATCTACTCCTAGATCTCTATTGCACTCCTTGCCAATCTTAGTGGTAGGGTATGCAATAGATCTGGTACAACATGACATACTTTATAGAACCTATGGCTGATGCATAGGAATGACTTTCATTCTCTTTCTATCTTCTGCCGTGGTGGGTTTTGAGTCTTACTCAATCTCACCTTGTAACAGGACAAGAACTCTTTCTTTGGTTGTTCCATTTTGAACTACTTCAAAATCTTGTCAAAGTATGTATTCATTGAAAAACTTATCAAGCGTCTTGATCTATCTCTATAGATCTTGATGCTCAATATAACAGCTTCACGAGGTCCTTCTTTGAAAACTCCTTTCAAATACTCCTTTATGCTTTGCGAATAATTCTACATTATTTCGATCAACAATATGTCATTCACATATACTTATCGAAATCTTGTAGTGCTCCCACTCACTTTCTTGTAAATACGGGCTTCTCCAAAGTGCATATAAAACCATATCTTTGATCACACTATCAACGTTTATTCAACTCGAGATGCTTGCAGGTCCATAGATGGATCATTGGAGCTTGCACATTTATTAGCTCCTTTAGGATTGACAAAACCTTCTGGTTGCATCATATACAACTCTTCTTTAATAAATCCATTAAGAATGTAGTTTTGACATCCATTTGCCAGATTTCATAAAATGTGGCAATTGCTATATGATTCAGACGGACTTAAGCATCGCTACAATTGAGAAAATCTCATTGTAGTCAACACCTTGAACTTGTCAAAACCTTTTTGCGACAAGTCGAGCTTTGTAGATAGTAACACTACTATCGGTGTCGTCTTCCTCTTGAAGATCCATTTATTTAACATGGCTTGCTGATCATGGCAAGTCAATCAAATCCATACTTTGTTCTCATACATGGATCTATCTCAGATTTCATGGTCTCAAGCCATTTAGCGGAATCTGGGCTCATCATAGCTTCCTCATAGTTCGTAGGTTCATCATGGTCTAGTAACATGACTTCTAGAATAAGATTACCGTACCACTCACAGTGCGGATCTTACTCTGGAAGACCTCGAGGTTTTAATAACACTTGATCTGAAGTTTCATGATCATCATCATTAACTTCCTCACTAATTGGTGTAGGAATCCTTGGAACTGATTCACGTGATGAACTACTTTCCAATAAGGGAAAGTACAATTACCTCATCAAGTTCTACTTTCCTCCACTCACTTCTTTGAGAGAAACTTCTTCTCTAGAAAGGATCCATCTTAACAAAAACTTGCCTTGGATCTGTGATGAAGGTGTACCAACATTTTCTTTTGGGTATTCTATGAAGCGCACTTCTCCGATTTGGGTTCGAGCTTATCGGTGAAAACTTTTCACATAAGCATCACAACTCAAACTTTAAGAAAGCGACAGCAGGTTTCTTGTTAAACCATAGTTCATACGGTGTCATCTCAGCAGTTTAGATGGTGCCCTATTAGCGTGAATGCAGCTGTCTCTAATGCATAACCCCAAAAGCGATAGTGGTAAATCGGTAAGATACATCATAGATGCACCATATCAATAAAAATACGATTCTGACGTTCGGACACACCATAACGTTGTGGTGTTCGGTGGCGTGAGCTGAAACTATTCCACATTGTTTTCATTGAAGACCAAACTCGTAACTCAAATATTCATCTCACGATCAGATCGCGAAACTTTATTTTCTTGTTACGATGATTTTCCACTTCACTCTGAAATTCTTTGAACCTTTCAACTATTTCAGACTTATGTTTCATCAAGTAGATATACCCATATCTGCTCAAATCATCTTGTGAAGGTCAGAAAATAACGATACTTGCCACGGTATCAACACTCATTGGATCGCATACATCGGTATGTATTATTTCCAATAAGTCATATCTGTTCCATTGTTCGAGAAGCGGAGTTTTAGTCATCTTGCCCAAAAGGCACGGTTACTTAAGTATCAAATGATTCATAATCAAGTGATTCCAAAACCCATCGGCATGGAGTTTCTTCATGCGCTTTACACCGATATGACCTGGCGATTGCCACAAATAAGTTGCACTATCATTATTAACTTTGCATCTTTGGCATCAATATTATGTATCACTATGATCGAGATCAATGAACCATTTTCATTGGGTGTGTAACCATATAAGGTTTTATTCATGTAAACAGAACAATTTATTCTCTTACTTAAATGAATAACGTATTGCAATAAACATGATCAAATCATATTTATGCTCAACACCAAATAACATTATTTAGGTTCCACACTAATCCGAAAGTATAGGGAGTGTGCGATGATGATCATATCAATCTTGGAACTACTTCCAACACTCATCGTCACTTCCCTTCAACTAGTCTCATTTTATTCGTAACTCCTGTTTGAGTTACTAATCTTAGCAACGAGCAGTATCAAATACTCGAGGCTACTATAAACACTAGTAAATACACATCAATAACCTGTATATCAAATATAACCTTGTTCACTTTGCCATCCTTCTTATCCACCAAATATTCGGGTAGTTCGCTTCCGGTGACCAGTTCCATTGCAGCAAAAGTACTGAGTCTCGAGCTTAGGTCTAGACTTGGGCTTCTTCACTCGAGCAACAACTTGCTTGGTTCCATTGAAGTTCCCTTCTTCCCTTTGCCATTTTCCTTGAGACTAGTGGTCTTGTCAACCATCAACACTTGATGTTTTCTTGATTTCTACCTTCGCCGATTTTAGCATCGAAGAGCTCGAATCTTTTTCGTCATCCCTTGCATACTATAGTTCATCACGAAGTTCTACTAACTTAGTGATGGTGACTAGAATTCTGTCAATCACTATCTTATCTGGAAGATTAACTCCCTTGATTCAAGCGATTGAAGTACTCGGACAATCGAGCACATGCTCACTAGTTGGCGATTCTCCTCCATCTTTTAGCTATAGAACTTGTTGGAGACTTCATATCTCTCAACTCGGGTATTTGCTTGAAATATTAACTTCAATTCTGGAACATCTCATATGGTCCATGAGCGTTCAAAACGTCTTTGAAGTCGATTCTAAGCCGTTAAGCATGGTGCACTAAACTATCAAGTAGTCATCATATTGAGCTAGCCAAGCGTTCATAAGCGTATCTCATATTGAGCTAATGCGTTCATAACGTGCATCGCTCACCAATAGGTCATCACCTAGGGGTGCATTAAGGACATAATTCTTCTGCGCAGCAATGAGGATAAACCTCGGATCACGGATCCAATCCGCATCATTGCTACTAACATTTTCAATACAATTTTCTAGGAACACATATAAAAACATAGGGAAGCAACAACGAGCTATTGATCTACAACATAATTTGCAAAATACTACGGGACTAAGTTCATGATAAATTAAAGTTCAATTAATCATATATGGCCTTCTTGTCAACGTAGCGCTTGCTCATTTGCTCTCCGGCTTCTTTCTGAACCCGCCAATCGCGTGCAGAATAGCCCCAGCGACACATTGGCGGATGAGCTGGAAGCGGAGATGAAGAGAGGTTGCCAACGCGGCAAAGCGCCTTGCAGTTGAACCATATGCCTTTTCAGGCTTGTCGCTCTGAGCCTTCAACAAGCTTTGCACGGTCTTGTCTTCCTGCGTGTTGAGTGGCCTTCCGGCAAGCTCCTCTTGTTGGGGTATGAATACTTTTGTTCTTGAATGGCTCAAAGAGGTAGCGGAGGACCAGCGGTCACTAGGCAAGCCTAGCGAGGTGCTGCAACCCGTGCAGAGTTGAGTTTTAGGGTTTGCCCCTACTCAAGTACACCGACAGAGCCCCGGGCTGGGCCTGGCGCCTTGAGCTCACATTGGGCCAGGCCCAAAGCGATCTTGTGAACGCCTTGCGCCTATCACTGCCGTTACTTTCGCTCCGGGACCCACCGTCTCCCACGGGCAGCCTGCAGCATTAATGCGGTCGTGGGAGATGGTGGTTTCTTCAATGGAAAAGCGGAATGTCCGCCCCCTCTCCTCCTTATAGCGAGAGGGAAGCGGGGGCAAGATGCCCCTGCCCCATTGCTGTCATCTCAAAAACCACCGCCGCTCCCCCCCCTTCTTGTCAAGTCCCGGAAAGCGGCGCCCCTTCATTGCCACTGGCGCCATCAGCGTCAGGACTCCTCCACCACCTCCGCCATGGCTCGAGAAAGCCGACAAGGGGAAAGTGAAGTCGGCCGGCGCATGCTGTGGCCTGCTTGGAAGGAGGCGGGCCACCTTGACCCCACACTCGGCGCCGAGGCTGCGGGAGGTACTACCTCTTCGAGGTCGAAGCGGGCGGCGAAGCACCAGCTGCGAGGTGATCTCCGCCGTAGCATCCGAAGGTCCTCATCGGGTACCCTTCTGGCGCTCTTCTTCTCTGCGGGCTCTGCCTGCACTAAATTATTTGCGACATCGCTGAACACCTACGGTCTCCGCTTTCTTGATTTCACCCCCCGCCGTCCGAACCATGGTTTCGCACACTGCGAAAACTTTGATCCACCAAATGTAGCCCTCGCCACTTCTTCATGCCCAGCGTTGAGAGAGGAGAGCCATTTGCTGGAGGATTGCTTGGATCTCTAGGATGGCAAGAAAGAAGCATATCGGAAGGAGGCTCCAGCAAGTGGGAGGAGTGGAGCGATTAGTGTGGATCATTGAGGAGAACCCGCAGCCTTCAACTGTAGTGTAAACTCCCATAGTGCGCGGCAGCGATTGGAGCAACGGCGCGGAGGATGCTAGGTTGAAGATTGCGTGACCGGATCCTGCGCCTTCGGTATGCCGGACTCACTTTGTGGTAGCTGTTGGTGCAGTTTCCTTAGCCGCCGCGCTCCCTTGCGGAGAGGAGGATACCTGCATGGGGTTCAAAACAGCGGACATCATGAGGCTCTTGCCCGGCCTCAAGCCGGAATTTCAAGCGTCTTGGAGCTGGATCGATCTGCTGGAGGCTGTTCAAGCACGGCGCGAATCACGAGCGGTTCATGTTGCAGAGGGTGGTTCGCTGATGCAACAACTCTTAGCTTGACCGCATCCGCGCGATGATGCGTTATGCGCGATTCCATGGGATCGTTCCAACGGCAGAAACCCAGACGACGTCTGCAGCAGTTCTTCGGCGGCTTGGAAGAAGTGCCGATCGCGCCGGCAGGCGAAGTGGCTCACCGCGACACCCCGCGACGCCCGAGCTGCGCGCCACCAGTGGAGGCGGCGAAGCTGCTGCCGCTGGTGAATTTGGGTTCACCGTGGAGGAGGCGGAGGCAGCAGGCGGCAAGCCTTGCCGGTCGAGAGCTTGCGGCGGAGGAGCGGGCCGAGCTTGAAGCTGAAGCGAGCAGGCCTGCGGGCGCGCCCCTCCACCTTCAGTGCTTGCTGCGAGAGGAGCCCAGCCCCGCCAAGAAGGCGCCTCCGGGCTTGATGGCGGGCGGCGGAACCGGGCCAACAGCCGTCTCGCCCGGCAGCATTCCTCCGCGACAAGCTCTGTTGCCCAGGAGGCGCCTCACACGCCCGGCAAGCTGGGCGGGGCCTTGGGACCACGGCTCCAGCGCCCGCCAAATGTTCGAGAGCCTACTCTTCAGCCTCGTCTTGCCGGGGCGGAGGCCGGTCGACTTCTCGGCTCTCGGCTCAGGAGGAGGAAGAGTAAGATCTTGTCATTGTACTTGTACTTCTTCAATTGCTGCTTTGTCTTGTACTGATCTGCTTCATTCTAACTCTTTCCTTTTCGGAATGGCTGGCACAGAGGCGTCGAAGAAACCAAGACCGGTGGTTGTCGCCGAAGGCGATCCCCGTGGCTGACGGTGGCGTCTGAGACCCTTGCGGATCCGGCAACCCTTCTCGAGCAGCCTTTGGCCCAGTAATAGAAGTATTTGGTTCGTTTCTTACGGTTAGGTGTGCATGGGTGCTCCTTCTTTCTTGATATCGACTTGTCGATTTGTGAGCAGCCTCAGCCAGGGAGGGCAGGAAGTAGCTCGGAAGTTACATGCTTCCTTCACGCGCCAAGGAGATTCTCCGTGAGGCGCTCTCTGGCAGGGAGGCTCCGACAAGGGCTTCTCCGAGCAGGGGGAGCGCGGACGACCCTCCGGTGGTGAACCATGACCCACAGATCCCGTGCAGGTAATCTTCTTACTTGAAAATTTCCCGGGTTCTTTTCTTCTGTTCTTCTTTTTGAACATTTTGCTTGTATTCTTTCTTTTTGATCGTGTCAGATCCATACGCGGAGCCGATGGAAGGAGTTGCAGTGAGAGGGGTGCGGCAACAATGCAGCAGCTACCACCATGGAGGAAGAAACTGGCGCCCGATGGGTCGCCCGAGGAGGCCAAAAGGCTGCCGCCGCAAGAAATGGCGAGGGTCAGCGTCGTCATCTGTGACGCACACAGGCCGCAGGGCGCGGCCGCTACCGACGCCCGATCCCTCCGCCACCGATGCAGCACCGAGGCTCGAAAGAGCCTCAGCCAGCCTTATCTGGAGGCGGCGGCGTCTTCATCAAGCTCCCATGGTCGAGGCTCCAGTGGCGGTCGAGGAGAAACCTTCGGCGAGAGCTGCTCGCCTCGGCGGGCTGTCGCTGGTTGGCCGCGCCAAGCAGCAGCGATGGCGAGTCGGAGGAGCAGCTCTGAAAAAGCTCACTGTCGCTCTGCCAAACAAGCCAATGGAGTCCGGGAAGCACAGCCAGCGGCGGGAGCGGCATGGAGAAAGCGCGAAGAGCGGTGCGCCAACCAGAAACCTCTCGGGGCGTGGCAGAAGCAGGAGCAACTCTCCAGAAGCATGGCCTTCATCCTTGAAGGCAGGTGGGAAGCAGGCTTGCGGCCGAAGCTATCAGCGCAGAAGGCGGTGGCGCTGGAAGATCAACCTCGGCGGCTGAGGAAGATCTTGCTGTGGCGAAATCGATGGCAGAGCTCTCAAGGAAGCGAAGAACACCGCCGCATGCCGAGGCCGCCAAGAAGAGTTAGAGGCGAGGGTGAAAGCAGGCCACCCTCGGAAGGAAAGCCTTGGAGGTCGCCAGCTGGCTGTGGCCGAGAAGGCGCCTACACTCTGGCGGGTTGCGAGGCCGTCTGTTGAGGAGGATCAAGGGCTCGGCGCGCCAAGGACTCAAAGGCGGATCTTGAGCTAGGCTGTCCACCTTAAGCCGGAGGCTGGGCCAGGCGCCAAGGCGGGAAGTGGGTTTGTTGAAGATCAAGGCCAGCGAGAGCTGTTGGCGAATACCACGCCGCCCAACACCCTCCAGAAGAACATGATGCTCTGGACGAGGTCTTGAAATACAGCGCATGCCATCGACAAGGAGTGATGGGCTGGGGATGGTGGATCTCGGGTACCCACCGGCAGGCATCTCAACCCGGCGCCAAGCTCAGCCTTCTTCAAAGAGAGTGGTGGCGGCTCTCCAATGACTCGAGAAGAGATCCCAAAGCAGCTGGCCGGCAGTCGCAAATCTGTCTGAAGGCCCTCGGAAGGTCTTGATGAGAGTGTTCCGCAATCCGAGGCGTGGCCGCCAGCGTCCTCAGTCCTTGCCTCAGCTGCTTGTTAGGCGCTCAAATATGTCGCTGTTGTGGACAGGGTGGCCAGAGTCAAGAGGAGGTGGGCGTGAGACTAGGCATGGCCATCTTGCCCTTGTCAACTGCTTGATCAAGTTGGGAAAAATCTATTAGATCTGACAAGTTATTTTGTAATATACTCTATCTTAAACAATGATTGCAATGTTATTTCCTTTACTTGATTCCTTCCTTTGTATGTTTGTGCCCTCGCTTTTAGGGAACTTGTCGTGTGAACACCTTTTGCCCCAATGGCTGAGTCTCGGAACATCGGCGACCTCTGGCGGTGCCGCCTCCGACAAGCAACCTTATAACTATTTAGCTCACTTAAGTTGTTGGCGGACTCGAAACAAAAGTAAAGCGCGACTAACTAGAGTTGGTTCCTCATGCTGAGTTTTCCATACAAAGTACTATCGTTCGAGAAGATAACTTAAAATAATTTAAAACTGATTGCTAAACTTAGCAACTTAGCTTTTACTGTCGTTTGCTTCCCGCAAGCGATACTTCCTTGGCGACATGGTGGCCCACCATTATCTTCTCCTCCCCGGCTAACTTGTGGGTGGATGAACCTTCCTTTCTTTGAGAAAGAAGAAAGAAAATAAAGTCATGGAGCCTAGTGGCTCGTTATAACCACAGTGTAGATGCTGCACAAATGAATAACACATGCAAAATGATGATGAAAGCATGAAATTGACAAGTTGTGCACAACATATGAAACTTCTTGATGCTGCAGTGCTGCGCTGACTTTGTACAAAGATTACATGCAACATCGACAAGACTTGTACAAAGGATGGTTCTTGAGCAGGTTAGGCAACCGCTTTCTCTCAAAAACTTACGAAGATGCTCTATATTCGGGAGTTGCTCAGGAATGCCATCTTGGTCTCAAAGCGGACAGCGCCCGAGGCTAGTGACTTCGTTTCAACCGATAAGGGCCTTCCCTTGGCGTCAACTTGTTGGAATTCTTGGCGGACTGAGCAGCGAAGAACAAAGTCGCCTTCCTCGAAACTTCGCACTAACTGCGGCTATGGGCGGCGCCAAAGCTTGCTGGTAACGAGCAGCTCGTCTGGTGACTTTGACGATCCTCCTCAAGGAACGTAGCGTCATCTTGTCGCATTGCTCTTGCTCAAACTCATCATAGCGAGCTTTCGAGGTGATCCGTATATGAAGTTCGTGGGAGAACGCCTGCGCTCCATAGACTAGAAAAATGTACGCCCGATGGCTCGATTTGGCGTCGTCTGATCGACCAAAGAACCACCGGCAGCTCCTCAATCCAGTTTCTTCCGCACTTGTGCTGCCTATCCAGTTCTGGTCTTGAGTCCTCATGACACTTCACGTTTGCCCTCTGCCTTGACCGTTGCTCCTTGGATGAGCAACGAAGCAATCTGGACCTTAACAAGATCTTGGACATATTGCATGAAGGTGCGGACTACGTGAATTGTGTCGTTGTCGGTGATGATCCTGTTAGGAATAAAGCGGCAAACAATTGACACAAGAACTTGGCCTTATTTGTCTTTATCACCCTCATTGCTTCCACTTCCGGCCACTTTGTGAACTTGTCGATTACGACGTACAAGTACTCAAAGCCCCGACCTTCGGGGAAGGGTAGGATGTCGAAACCCCAGACCGAAAATGGTCGAGGATAAAGGGATCGTCTGGAAGCTTGAGCTGGCTGGTGTATCACTTGGAATGGGCAGCAGCTTCACACTTGGTTACTTGTGCTTGATTGCATCTGGGAGGCTATCGGCGAGGAAGAAACTTCTGGAAGCTTTGTGACAGTGCTCTTCTAACATGATGTGGTGACCACATGCCTCCGTGTATCTGCTTAGCAACTTGTCCATCTTCGGATGAATACACTTCAATTTCCTCCGTTGAGTCTTCTTACGTAGTGTGCTGTCATAAACTGGTACATGCCAGGCGCGAGCTACTCTTTCCGCTTCTTCTCCAGTCTATAAACCCTAGAACTTGTCGGAGGCGGCTCCTGGCACGCTCTTGGTGTTGATCTTGAGGACTTCGGCGGCTAAACCGAAATTCGGCGAGTAGTCACCCGAATCAACTTCCTCTTCTTGCTTTATTCGGTTGATGGCGTTCTGATTGGTTGAGTCAACGAGCACAAAATTCCTGGTTCCACAGTAACTTGGTCTGGCGCTTTGACAGAGCCATCAGCAATATCATTACGAGCTCTTGGAACATGTTCCATTTGCAGGCCTTCAAAGTGCTCTTCTAGCTTTCTCACTTCATCAATAGCTTCCATCAATGGACTCGATAATCTTTGTTCACTTGGCGGACGACAAGCTGCAAGTCACCCACGACAATGAGCTTCTTGATCCCAAGGTCTCACAATTCGAGACGACAAGCAAACCTTCATACTCTGCGGTATTATTTGTTGCTTGCTCCTTGGGAAAGATGCATTTGGACTATGTACTTGAGGTGCTCTCCGGTTGGTAGCGACAAGCGATACGCCCCGCCGACTTACATGGCAATCAAAGTACATCACCACTCTTTATTTGCCTCCTTGGCGGGATGCTCGTCTGGAATTTCTTCATCTTGCGTCGGCGTCCATTACGCTATGAACTCTGCGGTGCCTACTTTGGATAGTTGAAGTGCTTTCAAACTTGAGGCCAAAGCTTGGCAGTTCAGTGCCACTCGACAATCCTGCCTGTTGCTTACGGATTTTGCGTATTCTCTTCAGCGAGCGGTGGCGATTGTTATCTCATGTGCTTGGAAGTAATGGCGCAGCTTTCGAGAGCCATGAGGAGGCGAAAAGCAATTTCGCACAGTACCTTGACCTAGCTCCTGCTGAAGGGGCCCGACAAAAATGGTAGCTGCACCATCCTTTGCATCTTCTCGTCCCTGCGAATCCGTCCTTGTCGGGACGAGCTTGTGGTGAAGCCCCACATGCTGGATGCATGCATCTGCTCGGTTGCGGGATCATCACCTCCCCCTTCACTACTAGCGCCTCACTAACCACTTGATTGGTTGCCGCTATATATAGCAACTTCTCTTGTAGCCTAGGTGCGACAAGTATTGGAGTAGAGGGCGGTACCTCTTTAAGTCCTGCGGCAGCAACCTCGCTTCGAGAGTCCATTTCATTGGACCTGCCTTTTCAAAATCTTGAAAAATGGCGAGGGCGCTCAGCGACCTAGAGATAAACCTCTTGGAGAGCAGCCCATAGCCGCAACCTTCGTACATCCTTGGCGCTTTGGTGCTTCAATCTGCTCAATGGCCTTGATCTTGTCGGGGTTGGCTTCAATTCCCCTCGAGACCGAAGAACCGAGAAGCTTGCGGAGAGGAACTCCAAACACACTTCTCGGGTTGAGCTTGAGTTGATCTTGCGATTTGCAAAGGTCTCATCTAAATCTTGAACGGTTGCTCCTTGCTCTTGACCACTATGTCATCCATGTAGCTTCTACATTTGTGCATCTGCGGTTCAAAAGCGTCATGGACTACTCTTGCAAGCGTTGAACCAGCATTCTTTAGCCCAAAAGGCATCCGTATAAGCGGTATGTGCCACATGGGGTGATGAATGCGGTTTCTCCTCATCCTCTTCGCCATGAAGATCGATGATATCCTGAATATGCATCAAGAAATGAAAGCAAATCACATCCAGCCGTGGAGTCAACAATCTAGTCGTCGTGGCAGGGAAATGGGTCTTTGGGACAAGCTTTATTAACATCAAGTGAAGTCAATACAAAGTCTCCATTTCCCATTTGCCTTCGTACAACTACCGGATTGGCCAACCACGTGGGATGGAGCACTCCTCGACAAGGCCTCTTGCCGGTTCTTGATCTCTACGCTATGAATTCTTGGCGCTCACTTGCTGTTTCTGATTTTTTTTTGCTTGGCGGGCGGCATGAGGACAGAACAGCTAGGTGGTGCTCAATTACTTTCACAGGAACACGGGGATGTCAAGCGGTTGCCATGCAAACACATCGACATTCGCCCTTGAGAGAAAGCTGGCAATAACCTTCCTATTTAGAGTCGAGTGGCTTGATGGTGAAGGTACCACCGGTCTGCGTCCTCATGGCGGGCACCTTCTTGGTCTTGGTGGAGCTGCCATCTTCTTCTTGCACTTGCGGTGGAGCTCGATGGTGCGTCCTCGACGGTGGCGCAGCACTCCGAAGAGTTGCGTTTGCGATGGGCATCGAGCTCTTGCGGACTTGGTCTTCTTCTTTCCCTCGGGAGCTTGACTGACAAGTGATTTGCTATCGCATCCGCGACTGCTGCAGTAAATCTTGTCGAAGCGAGATAAGAGCATCCTTCTTGTCGCCATGGACAAAATAACCTTATCGGGCATCTTGATGGTGTATGCATAATGAGAGCTGCCATGAACTTGGCGAGAGTCTTGGGGCTGACCAAGTATTCCATTGTGAGGCAATGGAAAATCAGCTGACGTCGAGCGTGACCCTCTCGATCCTGAAGTTGCTTCGCTGCCAAAGTTACCGGCAGCGTCTTCCCTTCGGCTTGCTCCTTCGGTTGATTCCTTGGAAAGTGCCGGTCTCTTGAGCTGTTGTCGAGGATCAAGCTTACGAAACCCAACTGCGGATGAGATCAGGTTCGCCCGGCCCGTAGTCAACTAACATCTTGGTGACCACGAGGTTGCGGATGGTTGGTGAACCAACAGCGGCAAGCACCCGATCGATTCACAGCGATCGATCCTCAATATCAAAATGATAAGCGTCTTGGACACTTGGAAGCCTGCGTGACTCTCGGATGGATTACGCTGCATTAACCTCCGCATCCATTGCAGGGCGGTGTGAAATTATCTGCAATACCGCCGTCTCTGAAGGACCTCAATGGCTTCTGAAACTCCTGCTCATCAACTTCGCCGTCTTCATATCTTCATTGTCATCATCGTCTTCATCCTTAGCCATGACGGCAGGGGGTCTGTCTCCTTGCAGCTGCTTGGCCTTGCAGCGGCGTCCTCCCGGCGGGTAAGCTTCTTGCTAGCTGTCCCACCTTTTTCACGGGCCTTCTCCTTGTCTGCATCGCTCGTGCCTCAGCCTTCTGCATTCAACAAGCTGCTCGACCTTTTTACTGACTCTGGAGGTCGTGGCCCTTAGTGCGGTGAATCTTGCGATCTTGCTTGTTGGAGCTATCACCTTTGTCGTGGCCGCCACAGCTTTGGCGGTGGTGTGTGGCTTAACCTCATGCCCGGGCCACCAACATAGCCTTCTTGGCGGCGCCTCCGTTGCGGACTGCTCGCAACTAGTACCTCTTTGCTCTTCTTCTTTCCTATTGTTAGCGCCATTTCTTCTTTGCAGGCGGTCTCCTCTGTCGAGATCCTGCTCTGCATTCTCCCTGAAGTCTTCTTCCCTTCCTCGTACGTGCGCACTTGTCGGCCAAGGCATCTGGCTGCTTGGCGTCCTTGACTTTGCACGCCATGCATCTCTTCCCTCATTCTCACGGTTCCTTGCGTTTTGATGAAGCAGCGGCGATCACATTAGGGGTGGACATCTGGGATGTTGTAGTACTGCAATTTGTATCTACTGTATGAACTTAGCGAGGACTCTCTCCCTCATACGGCGGCAGGTGAAGGTCACTCTCTTAGCCATGGGGCTGTGGCGCCCAGTGAAAGCGTAGACAAACTGATGTACAGATCTGCCCAAGAAGATATGGAACTGTCGAGCAAGTGCATGGTCAAAGATCTAACATTGGGTTTGAGCACCAATGATAGTTGGCGAGGATCTTGTCATCTCGTCCCCACCTTCTACTGCCGCGATAATTGTAGATGCTGAGGAACTCTGATGGATGTGTCCTGCCATCATACTTCTCTGGCACATCGGCTTGAAATTTTCTTGTCCGGGCCCTTTGGACTTGCGCAGCTCACAGTGAGCATGGGGCAACCTACAGCATCTGGCAAGTCCACTGGTTCCACAGGCGCATGCCGTCAGCGAAGGCCCAGCGGCTGGTCGGATTGACGCCGGCGCTTCTCTTGGCCTTCGATGCGAGGTTGATCTTCTTGTTGCCGTTCTTGAAGAACTTGGTGTGATCACGGCGAGCGTGGATCCGATGGCAGTGGAGTCGCTGTAAAGGTGGATCCGGCTGAGTCGGCGATCTTAACCTTCAGGGTGGAGAGTGCATGGTGGTTGCACCTGGTCTCGTCGCCACCGGCCGTGCCTTAATCGTCTACGCTTGGCGATGATGTGCTTAGTTTGCGGCGGGCGTGGCGTTGGCAAAGCGATGAGACTCTGGATGAGTGGCCCTCATTCATCGACCTTGTCTGCCGTTGGAGGTGTAGTCTAAAGCAGTTGAGCTCTGGCAAGGCTTCTGCTTTGGAGTGGTGGGTGGCAATGGCGTACGGTGCGAGGGCAGGATATGCCGGACTTCTAGCAAGTTAGAAGGAGCAGCATCCGTCGAGCGATCGTACTCGGCTGCGTATAACATCTGGCGTGCATACTGGTCTCGAGGGCTTGGGATCCTCCAGCAGCGCTTGATCAGCGTGTATGCGCTACGAGCACCATAATCTGTGGTCTGGCGCCTCTTGAGATAAGGCAGTGCGTATCCGGGCGAAGTCTGCGCTTCGCCTTGTCCTTGGACTTGGCGGCGGCCGTGAAACTCCCTACATTAGCGCCCGTTCCTCGCCGGCGTCTTCCCACCCGCAAGTGACTCCGGTGGGTGGTGGGTTTTGGCAGACTGACTCTAACTGCCGTAGAAGCCTTCTTCTTCGGTGGCATGTGATGACAGATGATGAAGATTGTTGCTTTCGTGTGAGCCTTCGGATCAGAGTTCACACAACCTCGGCGCCCTGCAGCGCGCCAAAGATGTCAGGGAAGGGATCGTATTTACGAACACCTGGGACCCTAGCGGACCGGGTCACATGGTTCGGTGAGTGTTGGGGCGTGGTAATTTCAAAATTTCCTACGATCACGCCAGACCATGGTGATGGCATAGCGAGAGGATGAGTATCCGTCCCGTACCTCGTGACGGCAGGCGTTATAACAAGCAGTTGATGTGATACGTGCTTCTTCCCGATCAAGCCGATCAAATGAGCGTCACGGCACCTCCGAGTTCTGCACGTTCAGCTCGATGGCGTCCCTCGAACTCCGTCCAGCAGTGTTGAGGAGAGTTCGTCGGCCTGACGGCGTGGTGGCGATGATGATGTTCCACCGCGCGAGGCTTCCTAAGCTCATTCACGGTATGATGGTGTAATCTGGTGGAAGGGGACCGCTTACGCTACTGAGCGATCTAATCGATCAACTTGTGTGTCATGGGGTGCCCCTGCCCCTATATATAAAGGAGGGAAGGGGGCTGGCCGGCCAAGAGGGGCGCACGGGGTGTCTCTCCTACTAGGTAGTTCCCCCCAAATCTAGTCCAACTAGGGTTTGACCAAGGGAGAGAGAGAGGCGCCCCTTCTCCTAATCCTAATAGGACTAAGGGAAGGAGGCTGACCAGCTATAGGGCCCCTTTTCTCTTTCCTTAAGGCCCATCAGGCCATTGACTCCCAGGAGGATTCGGTAACCCCGGTACTCGTAAAATTCCCAATTTCACCGGGTGATTCCGGAGTCAAACATAGGCTTCAATATATCAATCTTTATGTCTCGACCATTTCGAGACTCCTCGTCATGTCCGTGATCTCATCGGGACTCGAACAACCTTGGTACATCAACATCATAAAACTCATAATAAGCTGTCGCCGAAGCGTTAAGCGTCGGACCCTCGGGTTCGAGAACTATGTAGACATGACCAGAACCTTCTGCGGTCAATAACCAATAAGCGGGACCTGGATGCCCATATTGGTTCCTACATATTCTCAAGATCTTTATCGGTCGAGACCGCATAACAACATCGTTGTTCCTTTTGTCATCGGTATGTTACTTGCGAGATTCGATCGTCGGTATCAATACCTAGTTCAATCTAGATTCTGGCAAGTCTCTTTTCTCGTTAAGTAATACATCATCTCTTCATATTTAGTTGCAATGCACAAAGGCTTATGTGATGTGCATTACGAGAAGGGCGGAAGATACCTCTCACAATCGGAGTGACAAATCTAATCTCGAAATATGCCCCAACATGTACCTTGAGAACACTGTAATGTACCTTTATAATCACCCGATTCGTTGTGCGTTTGGTAGCACCAAAGTGTTCCTCGAGGCAAGCAGGGTTGCATAATCTCATAGTCATAGGAACATGTATAAGTCATGAAGAAAAGCACTAGCAACAAACTATCGATCGGTGCTATGCTAATGGAATGGGTCATATCAATCAGATCATTCAACTAATGATGTGATCCCGTTAATCAAATAACAACTCCTTGTTCATGGTTGGGAAACATAACCATCTTTGATTAACGAGCTAGTCAAATAGAGGCATACTAGTGACACTCTGTGGTTTATGTATTCACACATGTATTATGTTTCCGGTTAATACAATTCTAGCATGAATAATAAACATTTATCATGATATAAGAAATAAATAATAACATTATTATTGCCTCTAGGGCATATTTCCTTGATCTCCCACTTGCACTAGAGTCAATAATCTAGTTCATATGTGATTTAACATCAATAGTTCACATCTATATGTGGTTAACACCCATAGTTCACATCGACATGTGACCAACACCCAAAGGTTTACTAGAGTCATAATCTAGTTCACATCGCTATGTGATTAACACCCAAAAGTACTAAGGTGTGATCATGTTTTGCTTGTGAGATAATTTTAGTCAGCAGATTACATCACATTGAGGCCGTAAGTATTTACAATTTCTATGTCTACAATGCTGCACTGCGGAGCTACTCTAGCTAATTGCTCCCACTTTCAATATGTATCTAGTTGAGACTCGAGTCATCTAGATTAGTGTTAAAACTTGCATCGGCAACGCACCGAGCGAACCTTTTTCACTTCCATAATCGAGAAACATATCCTTATTCTACTAAGGATAATTTTGACCGATGTCCATTGATCTACTCCTAGATCTCTATTGCACTCCTTGCCAATCTTAGTGGTAGGGTATGCAATAGATCTGGTACAACATGACATACTTTATAGAACCTATGGCTGATGCATAGGAATGACTTTCATTCTCTTTCTATCTTCTGCCGTGGTGGGTTTTGAGTCTTACTCAATCTCACCTTGTAACAGGACAAGAACTCTTTCTTTGGTTGTTCCATTTTGAACTACTTCAAAATCTTGTCAAAGTATGTATTCATTGAAAAACTTATCAAGCGTCTTGATCTATCTCTATAGATCTTGATGCTCAATATAACAGCTTCACGAGGTCCTTCTTTGAAAACTCCTTTCAAATACTCCTTTATGCTTTGCGAATAATTCTACATTATTTCGATCAACAATATGTCATTCACATATACTTATCGAAATCTTGTAGTGCTCCCACTCACTTTCTTGTAAATACGGGCTTCTCCAAAGTGCATATAAAACCATATCTTTGATCACACTATCAACGTTTATTCAACTCGAGATGCTTGCAGGTCCATAGATGGATCATTGGAGCTTGCACATTTATTAGCTCCTTTAGGATTGACAAAACCTTCTGGTTGCATCATATACAACTCTTCTTTAATAAATCCATTAAGAATGTAGTTTTGACATCCATTTGCCAGATTTCATAAAATGTGGCAATTGCTATATGATTCAGACGGACTTAAGCATCGCTACAATTGAGAAAATCTCATTGTAGTCAACACCTTGAACTTGTCAAAACCTTTTTGCGACAAGTCGAGCTTTGTAGATAGTAACACTACTATCGGTGTCGTCTTCCTCTTGAAGATCCATTTATTTAACATGGCTTGCTGATCATGGCAAGTCAATCAAATCCATACTTTGTTCTCATACATGGATCTATCTCAGATTTCATGGTCTCAAGCCATTTAGCGGAATCTGGGCTCATCATAGCTTCCTCATAGTTCGTAGGTTCATCATGGTCTAGTAACATGACTTCTAGAATAAGATTACCGTACCACTCACAGTGCGGATCTTACTCTGGAAGACCTCGAGGTTTTAATAACACTTGATCTGAAGTTTCATGATCATCATCATTAACTTCCTCACTAATTGGTGTAGGAATCCTTGGAACTGATTCACGTGATGAACTACTTTCCAATAAGGGAAAGTACAATTACCTCATCAAGTTCTACTTTCCTCCACTCACTTCTTTGAGAGAAACTTCTTCTCTAGAAAGGATCCATCTTAACAAAAACTTGCCTTGGATCTGTGATGAAGGTGTACCAACATTTTCTTTTGGGTATTCTATGAAGCGCACTTCTCCGATTTGGGTTCGAGCTTATCGGTGAAAACTTTTCACATAAGCATCACAACTCAAACTTTAAGAAAGCGACAGCAGGTTTCTTGTTAAACCATAGTTCATACGGTGTCATCTCAGCAGTTTAGATGGTGCCCTATTAGCGTGAATGCAGCTGTCTCTAATGCATAACCCCAAAAGCGATAGTGGTAAATCGGTAAGATACATCATAGATGCACCATATCAATAAAAATACGATTCTGACGTTCGGACACACCATAACGTTGTGGTGTTCGGTGGCGTGAGCTGAAACTATTCCACATTGTTTTCATTGAAGACCAAACTCGTAACTCAAATATTCATCTCACGATCAGATCGCGAAACTTTATTTTCTTGTTACGATGATTTTCCACTTCACTCTGAAATTCTTTGAACCTTTCAACTATTTCAGACTTATGTTTCATCAAGTAGATATACCCATATCTGCTCAAATCATCTTGTGAAGGTCAGAAAATAACGATACTTGCCACGGTATCAACACTCATTGGATCGCATACATCGGTATGTATTATTTCCAATAAGTCATATCTGTTCCATTGTTCGAGAAGCGGAGTTTTAGTCATCTTGCCCAAAAGGCACGGTTACTTAAGTATCAAATGATTCATAATCAAGTGATTCCAAAACCCATCGGCATGGAGTTTCTTCATGCGCTTTACACCGATATGACCTGGCGATTGCCACAAATAAGTTGCACTATCATTATTAACTTTGCATCTTTGGCATCAATATTATGTATCACTATGATCGAGATCAATGAACCATTTTCATTGGGTGTGTAACCATATAAGGTTTTATTCATGTAAACAGAACAATTTATTCTCTTACTTAAATGAATAACGTATTGCAATAAACATGATCAAATCATATTTATGCTCAACACCAAATAACATTATTTAGGTTCCACACTAATCCGAAAGTATAGGGAGTGTGCGATGATGATCATATCAATCTTGGAACTACTTCCAACACTCATCGTCACTTCCCTTCAACTAGTCTCATTTTATTCGTAACTCCTGTTTGAGTTACTAATCTTAGCAACGAGCAGTATCAAATACTCGAGGCTACTATAAACACTAGTAAATACACATCAATAACCTGTATATCAAATATAACCTTGTTCACTTTGCCATCCTTCTTATCCACCAAATATTCGGGTAGTTCGCTTCCGGTGACCAGTTCCATTGCAGCAAAAGTACTGAGTCTCGAGCTTAGGTCTAGACTTGGGCTTCTTCACTCGAGCAACAACTTGCTTGGTTCCATTGAAGTTCCCTTCTTCCCTTTGCCATTTTCCTTGAGACTAGTGGTCTTGTCAACCATCAACACTTGATGTTTTCTTGATTTCTACCTTCGCCGATTTTAGCATCGAAGAGCTCGAATCTTTTTCGTCATCCCTTGCATACTATAGTTCATCACGAAGTTCTACTAACTTAGTGATGGTGACTAGAATTCTGTCAATCACTATCTTATCTGGAAGATTAACTCCCTTGATTCAAGCGATTGAAGTACTCGGACAATCGAGCACATGCTCACTAGTTGGCGATTCTCCTCCATCTTTTAGCTATAGAACTTGTTGGAGACTTCATATCTCTCAACTCGGGTATTTGCTTGAAATATTAACTTCAATTCTGGAACATCTCATATGGTCCATGAGCGTTCAAAACGTCTTTGAAGTCGATTCTAAGCCGTTAAGCATGGTGCACTAAACTATCAAGTAGTCATCATATTGAGCTAGCCAAGCGTTCATAAGCGTATCTCATATTGAGCTAATGCGTTCATAACGTGCATCGCTCACCAATAGGTCATCACCTAGGGGTGCATTAAGGACATAATTCTTCTGCGCAGCAATGAGGATAAACCTCGGATCACGGATCCAATCCGCATCATTGCTACTAACATTTTCAATACAATTTTCTAGGAACACATATAAAAACATAGGGAAGCAACAACGAGCTATTGATCTACAACATAATTTGCAAAATACTACGGGACTAAGTTCATGATAAATTAAAGTTCAATTGACAAAATCAAGATAGTCATACACTCTTTGTGTGGGTTTCCATGACATTACCAATATTTCATCACGGAGTGTCCCTTCCATGATGATAAATCCGTCATAAGTGCTTTCCTCAAGGGTGACCACCGTGGCATCCACCGTGCGGGCCCGTTAAGCTATCTGGTTGGGTTTGGATCCGATAACTCGTTAAACGACCAATGGGATTTTCCATGTTAAATCATCATTGGTGGGCCGTGTCGGCTCATCGTTGGGCAGTCATCCACTCATTGGGAAGGCGCCTTGATCGTCGACCGTGTCAAAGAGGCCCATTCTGAAAAGGCGGCTGTTTGACTTTGGGGTGGCGGGCGGAAAAAAGCTTTAGCGGCTTTTGCATATGGCCCATTTACAGCCCGTAACCCAAGGCCCGTTACTCCCTATCGAATTAGGCCCGATGGCGTCATGGGCCACCCAATATGATTCTAGCCCGTTTTCACATGGCCCATGGCGTCTTCGGCCCATATGAGGCCCTATGTAACTCTTGGCCTATTAACGGGTGGTGGGGCCCTAATGAAACGGTATCACTTTACAACCATTAACGGCCCATGGTGGGGCCCGTAATGAACGATGTATCACTTTATTCCGGGGCCCGTTATTACGTTGGGCGTTTCTTATGTTATCTTGGCCTTCTGGGCCCATTTATTCTTGGGCTCATTTCCATTCGTTTACTACGGCCCGTTCTTGTCATTTCGCGTGGGGAAATTCAGGTGGTTTGATCGGCCCGTTGGTGGTCGTTTCGTTGGGCCATTTTCATAGCGTCATAAATCGGCCTATTGATGGCCCGTTATTGGCCCATGAGCGGACAATTCCAACTCGCCCGTTCACGGCCATTCGATTTTTTATGTTATCCTCTTGCCGTATAAGGCCCATTGATGATATGGCCCGGGCCCATTGTTTTCTGACCCATAAAGGCCCATTGTTTCTCGACCCTAGAAGGCCCCTTTTCTGACCCGTGGGAGGCCCTGTCACTCTGATAAAATTAGCCCATGGTTTTGTAGCCTAGTTTTAAAAATAGGTTATTGACCACTAGCAAACCGCGGAAAAGGGCGCAATGACTACAAGCAAACAAATAAACAAGACAACAAGGAAATAAATAAGCAACAACTTACCTGGCTATCCGCTATCAAATTACATCCTTTGGGCATCAAAGTTACGATTGCAAATAAATCGCCACAAAGAATATACAAAGGAGGCCCGAAGGCACTAGGCACGGCCTCGGGCCCATAAGCTGAAGAAGTGAGTAGACCTCGGTTTGTCAACGATAGATGCATCAACACTAGATTTAAGGCATGATGGTGCCGGCGTCCTCGACATCTTCATTGCATCTTTGACTTCAAGTCGGTGAGAAAACAAGCCTTTCCCTTTAAGTTGAGGGAAGAAGTCGGCGATTGAGGCGCTTTTCCAGGTTGTCTCACACTCGGTGAGTAGCTTCAACTCCTTTTCTTCATCAAGGCAGGACCTTGGGGTCATCCTTCCTCAAGATGGTTTGGCTCACTATCTTCCCTAAAGTTCTGGGTAAGAACGACTGAAAGAGAAACAAGGAGACACGTAAAGTTTCACAATTATATAAGCAAATAAATGGATCTTACGCATAAGGAACATGTTTTTTAAACTACAATTTGAAACTGGTAGTTGGCAAACATCAATCAAATGTAAACAACAAAGCAAAACGTGGAGAAATGATGCCTATCCAAATCTATACTAGAACAAAGTTTGAAGGCTTGAGAAGGATGAACTTACATTACATGTTAACACGGTGGACAAAGCCCTTCTCCATGTTGATGGAAGGATAATTCAATAAATTCCCCAAAAAATTCTTTATAAGCGTTGTCATTATTCTACATTTTGCAAGAGTAAATATAGATCAAATAATATTGGAAAAACAAAGGATAATGAAGCTCGTGGGTGATAATCAAATAGCAATTAATTAAGTACAGGTTACAAGGCAAAAGGGAGATCTTGAAAAACAATCAGCCCATTATTTTTTGAGATCGTATGATCCTTTGAGCAAGGAGATTCATCTGAAATTAATTTTCATACAAGAGAAAAGGAAGGCACAAGCAGAAATTTAGGAGTTCAAATTTTGAATTGATATCATAGCATTTTGGGCTCCCGCGTTCTAATAGGGGTTTACCCTTTGGAGTAGGGGTAAAGTGTGTATTGGGCTGTGTTTTCGTGGCTCTGATCTATCGATTTAATAGGTATCACTACCTTTTCCAAATACCTAGTTTGTACTCCTTGAGGATCACTCACCCTCTTCCTTTTGGACATCTATTCGAAAGAACAACATTTTGGAAAAACATAGTGTGACGACACATGGAATAAGTCTGAAAATGGATAGGTATGGCATATAATCATATATGATGCTTAAACTAAGCGGATGGTGTAACAAAGTATAAGTAATGCAAGAGGTCGGATGCAAAATATTGGACCAATACAACTTTGCAAAGTTAGAGCAAGCACCTTGATGGGTGAATAAGATAGGCCATCCTCCACCATGCCAAGTTTGTTAGCGGTGGATGTTCCACAATATTCCTCCGTCGCCCATTCTCATATTCATTTTGATAATGTTCAATATCGACATGCATGAAAACATAAAAACAAGTGAGATTTTCTTTGTAATGGAAGTGATTCTAATCCAATCCCTCCTGTAAACCCCTTTGTGCTATCTCGCAATTCTTTTAAAGATGCCATGCATCTGTAATTTGTTGTGTGCATTAATATAATGTGGCCTACTACTCAAAATATGAGAGCTCAAGTGATGACATTGAGGATACTTCAACATATAGTAAAGAAGAACAAGTCGACTGACCCGGATTCAAAATATACTAAGGAGAACAACTGACCGAATCGACCCAAGAAAGAGTATCATCTTAAAGAAGCATAAAACAAGCAGTTGAAGATATTACAAGTCTTTCAATACAATGTCGGTTGGACCATGATGAACCCAGCACCGGAAATACTATTCTTTCCGGTTCTCCATTGTGGCTCACATTTTGAAACTAAAGTAGGAACATTTAGCTCACCAATTAAACATCTCGGTTTTACTAATATCACAATAATATCAGATATGAATTTGTACAACTAAGCTTGTTTAGCTCGATGGGTGGGGGTGCTATTCGACCACGAACCCGTGGCTGATTGTGGTCATCATAAAATGGGAAAACATAAGCATGATGAGTCAGTGTTGACCTGGAGTTAGATGGCAGATCGAAGCGCAAACCCAAAGGGTAGTTAGCAACGATGTTTGCTTTGAAATAACAACTAAGATTTGGTATGGACAAGAAAATACGGTCAACAAGTGACAAAGAAATGCAATTATCTGTCTCTTATATGCGACATGCATTTGGAAACTCAAGTGGGACCTTTAGCTAACCAATTAAATGTGGGTTAACTAATATCGGTATCATATCACAATCATATTTGAACAACTAAGCCAAATTCAGTGTTGTGTTGAGCTTGAAGGGTGGAGTAATGCTAGTCGACGAAAGCACCTCGAGATCATAGTAGAGTAGATAAAGGGAAAACCTAAGCATCAAGAAAAATCAGGAAAGTGGAACTAGCTGGACCAATGGGTGGCGCAATGCTTTTGAAATGAATATAGGAACATTAGGTGACCAATTTGTTCTCTGTTTTAGTGATATGAGCATCATATCAGTTATATTCAACAAAGCTTTGGGTTGAGGTCTTGAGGAGCGTGCTAGCGACCCGAAGCACCTCGATGATGGTAGTGAATATAAAGGGGAAACCCGGTATAGTGCCGTGCCATGGCGGATCGAAGGTGCAAACCGGACAAAGCTACCCAAACCAATGTTTGCTTTCAACAAGCCCTGATTTATACGGACAAAAAATCTGATAAACAAATTGCAATCTATTTTCGGGTGAGATCAATAACAGCACATATGGAAGAGTACCACCTCTCTTGCGGGCCGTGTGGCCTATCCGGTCGTTGAGGGGCGGGTGCGATGGGTTCGGGGGGAAGAAGTCTTTAGGCCGGGACGGCGGGTCGGGATATATCCTGTTGCCGTGGGCGGCGGTTGTAAAGGCGGCAAGACAAGGTGGGCGGCAGCGCCGATGGCGTGAGGCGATGAAAGGATCTGGTCGCGTCGTGGATGAAGGCGTCCATCTCTTGCGATGGGCGCGGGGGTAGGGGTAGCGCTCCGGCAAGGTGGGGATGGGGTGGCGGCGGAAGAGGCTGGCGCGATGGAGGTTGTCGTGCCACCGTCGGTGTAGAATGGGGAAATGGAGGGAGGGATCAAACTTTGGGGCCTTCTCGAAATGGGGAAATTCGAACTTATCCCCGTTTAAAATTCAACATCGCGTCGGTTGGGGATAGGATGGTAATCTCCATCTCCCAAATATTTGCGGTAACTATTTGGGCGAGGGGGTGTTTCCGCCCATGGTTGGCGCCCACGGTGTTGAGCAGGGGCTGACATGTGGGGGGTTGTGTCCGTCGATGGAAGTTAACATCCCCATTTAAATATTGCCCCGATTTGGACGGGAGAGTTTGTTTGCCGCCCACGTGTATGAATGGGAAATGGAGGAAAGACACATGTCTTTGGACGAGCTTGAATCAAATGTGTTTTCCCACGTTTGGCGCCCAATGCTGAATGGGCTCGAGGTCGTGTCACGTCGATTGAAGTTACTAGTCTACCCCTATCGGCGGTGTAAATCCTCGATAAGGATGTCAAGTGTCGGGGTGACAGTAATTTCCATCTAAACACTTGGGCAGCCCACAAATTATAGTGGGTGTTTAGCACCGTTCAAAACTTGGGAGAATTAGCATTCACGTTTGCCGGGACACGGCAAACTAAATTCAAATCCAATTTGTATTAGATTACGAATATCCCAGATAATTATTCGTTTTGTTTTTATTTCTTAAACCACAACAAATTTATTCCACCTTTATATATGATTATGATTTAGAAATGCGGATCTTGAATTGATGGGTTGGATACACTCTGATTCAAACAGTTATTTCATCAATACAATATGCTCACAAAAGTTCACCTTATGTCAATCATACAAGTACTTGAGGATTACCTGCCTAAAAAATTGGATCATTACAACACATGGAAACATAGGGGTCTTGCAACATAATCCATTGGAGACATGACACAACATGCAATACAATAATCTAATGACAATTTCATCGGTATCTAAAGAAGAAGGGATTACCTTGACGGATAGCGAACAATGAGACCTCCTCCGTCTTCAAATGCAAATTCTTACTTCCTCCAATTCTTGGGTTGCTTGCATAATCGTCTGCTAATTCTGTAATTTCCAGCCTCAAGATAAAGATTACCTCATTCATGGCAGCCACACCATCTTTCGCCTCTAGTAGAGCCTCAAGCACTATAATATCGTGCTCGGGCTCTCGGTGGTGTTGCCCTGACGCTACCATCTGGAACATGGATGGCCCTACTTCCCAAATAGATTAAGGGTTGTACATTGTGTCCTAGTGTGAGCGGAATCCGAAAGGTTTTTGGACATAAGTAAAGAAGTTATCGTATGATCCGGGTAAGCTTACATGGTAAACAACAGCCAATTATTGCCGCATGGCAAAATATATTTAAATGGTTGGCGACATCAGCCGAAAATAAATTAAAATGGTAAGATGAAACTAGGGATGTAAGTGGAAAATAACGACATCACCATCCCATCTAGTTAGTTTTGCTACCTCCTAGTTCATTTTCCTCAAAAACAAAAACTCTTTTGAACTATCATACCACTAGTGGACTTAATGGGATTAAGCGGGACCCGTTGACATCCTAGTTGAAAAGGGTGTACAACCAATATATTTAAGTTGCCAAGGCATCTAAGCGTTGAAATAATGGAAAGCACTTAATGTGGCCTCATATAAACTACGAAGATAGTCTTGTGATGAAGTTGAGAGGAAAAGTTAAGGACTCAAATGAATAGGCATTTCTTTACATTAGTAAACGACCTTTCTTGACATATTAGCCAACTCGGTATAGCGTAACAACAAACAAGCATTGAATCAAGCAATACAAAAGCGGACAATGAACTATTTGTAATTGGTGGATTACGTTGAGAGCACAAGCCAAAAAGCAGCCCACGCATTACATTTCCATGTACTAAAACACCTTACCATATGTTCTTTTGAAGCCTAGTTGTTTTGTGTTCTTTGAAGATAAATCGACATCCGTTGTTGCAAATCTAGTTGTTGTAGTTTATTCGCACCATCTATTTAGGTAAAATTAATTTTAATCCATGCCTTTGGTCAATTGATCATCAATGGTTCATCTAAACTAATGAAAGAAGGGTGTGTGCATACCGCATATATCCTTCCCTCTATTTTTATGCTTGTTAAAGTGCCGCCCCAAAGGAACAAATATTTTGCTTGATGGGGTGGCAGCTCCATAATTTAGAAGCATCAAATTAGTCATGCAACTTGGGAAGATCAAGAACACACAAACAAGTAATGACGAGGCTCGGGCGGTGATGTAATAGCTAGCATCAAAAATGTAGGGTAAAACAAAAAAAAGCGGGAACCACATGCTGTTTGCTATTGTTTAAGCAAGAGAACATTAAGCGATGATGGAACCAACGGTGGCATCAAAACAAAACTAAAGCATATTAACTATATGTGCCTTTGGTATGTAAAGGACATGTAACATGTTCCTTGCCGAGTATTCGGTGCAAGCGAATAACGTCTCATGAAAAACTGAATGATGCCGAAGAAATTCAAAGGTCGGTGCTTATGCTAGGAAAGTGAGCGTAGGCCCGGGTTGGATAATATACGATTCGGTGGGTTGGGTTGTTGTCCTTGATAGCTAAGGATGGTCGATGGTGCCTGTTGCGGTTGAGTTTGGGCCCTTCACCCCTGGCGGCTCGGTGCTACGGTTCGGCGCCTCTCGACATACAAAAAGCTCATCGTGGTAAGTGAACAGTTGCGATAAAGAAAAAGAAGGGTACAAATCGAAATAACGATGAGGGTGGCGTCGGTGGGGGCGGTGGAGTTGAATATGGCTCCATGGGCGGGTCCGTCCGTGGGCAATTGGGAAGGGCGTTATCGTGCTTTGGTGGTGGATCTGTTGCGCGGATGAGGCTTGTATGAAGGGGGCCGGAAGGGGCGAGGAGTTAGTGAAGGGCCTATTTGTGGTGGGGGGCGGTTAAGCGGATCGGTCGGTGGACCATGATGGCGGTCAGGAGATGCGGCGGTGGACAAGCCGTCGTGGGGCTCCGGTGAAGTGGTGAGTTGGCGGTTGGGGGTTCCAAGGTGCGGAAGGTAGATCCGGGGGTGTGAGGTCCACCGCTGGAACTAGATTGGTGGCTTGCCATGGTTGAAGTCGGGGAGGAAGGGAGGGCTCGGGAAGAATGTTGGGGCAAGAGGGAAAACAATGGAGTTACCAAAGCAGCCCTTTTCCGTTCATGTGGCGGGGTAAAACAGGAATATCGGGGCTAAACTTTGGGCGTGATATTTTGATGTGGCGGGAAGTTTGAAAGCTTTTGGCCTAAAATTATAAGTATTCTGCTCTCGTCGCGACTATGATATCATGGCCGACAATTTGTTTGTTTTGCATAAAAAATGTGCAAGTTTTGAAAATAATGTCTCAACTAAACTTAGATTGTCCATTCAATTTAAATATGGATCATTGAGCTACTACAAGCAAATACCATCATACGGTCCAATTCAAATGAAATTCCAAATGTGTTTATCCTAAATATGATGACAAAAGAAAAATGTGTATGTGTATGAATAAAGTGAATGATTATAAAGTTTGAACATGCCGTATGTGTATATCTCTAGGTTTGATATATGAATTTGAAATCACGAAATCCGGCAAAAATGTACCTCTGTTTAAATGAATTACAAAAGCTAATGATGGAGTAAATTCCAAAATTCCAATCTTAGGTTTGTAATTCTGGTACATCAAGGTATATCACGCATGTTCAAAAGTATCGTTATCTCATAGTACAAACTGTGAAACAAATTGATCAACCATGAGTGCACAATATCTCAATTCGCTAAAGTCCCTCAAATATAGACACCTCCTCTTTTATCTGAAGTTAACCCCCCCACCACCACACACACACATAGAAAGTCGTCCTCTCCCCAAACACCAAACACGAGCACATTAACACCCTCTCTCTTGTAAAGTCGGACCCCAACATAGGTCTCTATCACTTTGTCTCGGGCATGCACATCTCTTCCTCCTCTCTAGGTCTCCGTTCTCTCTTACCCAAGCACGCACTATGTAGAGTGTATATTTCCCATACACAAGCGTCGCCAAATGTCTATCTCCCTAGTTATGTGGTTCTCGCCTCCCTCACACACCTCCCCACTGCAAACAAGCACACTTTGTCTCCTTGTACCACTCTCCTCTTTCTATCTCTCCCACATGCGGACCCTGGCTCCTTCCCTATACATATATGTGACTCTTTGCATAGCTCCCTAATGTATAATGTTCTCGATTTCCCACATTGTTCTCTACATCTATTCTAGATCTCTCATGAAGTCCCTATCACACACCGATGACTCGCTTCCTTGCGTCTCCATTCATAGGCCAATTTGAGACAACATCAACATTGTCTCCCTATCTATCGCCATTTATGGACACAACGACCCTCTCGCCCCTCTCTTCCTCTCCCTCTCTCTCCTCGCTAGCTCTCTCTTTCTCTCGCTCTCACCTCTCCCACACACACTCGATGTCTCTTCCAAATAGTCTCCCCTCGCCACTTTGCGTGCTATCTCACTACTACACATGTCACACCATTCCCCTTCCCTTATACTAGGTTTACATCATGGTGGTCTCTCTACTCCACTACACTCTCTCCTTCACACAGCCTTTGCACAAACACACCAGACACGCACAAACACCCATTTATCTGGATCCTCATCTCTCCCCATGTCATGTGTATCTCACACATCACTCTCTAATTATGTATATGTGTCCGTTACACAACACAAAGCCCCATGTACATGTCTCTCTATCCTCCACACACATAGACACAAAGAATCTGTTATCATTGCCTCAGTCTCTAACATATCACACCACTTGCTTGTCTCTCTCTCTCTCTCTAAACATCCTCAACAGGGTTTCCCGTGAATAACTTACGTCTATTCATCACGATCGTGGCGATCTGCGAACACGAGGCGTGAAAAAAAATCTACGTGCTTAGACCACCTAGTATGACTACTAGGACTAGAGCAAGCCAAAAAGCGCGCCGCCGTCACCCCCTCCTTGTCGTGACGGAAAATCTTTGTTTTACACGAGAAGTCATTGTGCTAAGGCCCCACATGTCGGCGTTGAATAGAATGTAGATGCTAGTTTACGGAAGCAAGTATCGATAATACGTTTGTATCTCCATACTTATATTTCTTCTCTTATAAAAACCGAGTTGGTGATGATGATGCGTGTGCCATCTTGCAATATAGACCGTCGATCTATATCGGCGGATGGAAATTAAACTAAAAGATACCGCACCCCTCTCACATTTGAGACAAGGCCTTCCCTCGTTCATCCTTATCTCCAACAAACCTCATTGTTGAGCAATTAAGAAAGAAGCCTCTGGAACAAAGCGGCACAGTGGCTTTGGCGTCGTCAATCCCCATGCCTCTCTCGGTCAGACCACCAACCACCACCACCTCCTCTTCAACTTATCTCATATTTCCGAGATATCATTAGTTTTTACACGGGATTACTCCATGAGGTCAATCACAACAAGTGTTTTATAAAAAATGCATCTTGATGTTAGTGCAATGCCGGATCTTGCTAATCCTCCTACACAAGACTAAGTTGGTGATCTTTGGTGTATACGCCATCCGTCTTTCGACCATTAGATCTACATCTAACGATTGTGAGGTAAGTTGTTGCCTTTTCTCACCAACATCCCTTGTCTACCAATTTGCGAAAAACCCATAATTAGTATC